>NW_021026220.1:22224-144565 GCF_004153795.1 Camellia sinensis | reverse complement strand
TACAAGCCGCGTCTAACATAGAACGGTCCACTGAACTATGCTTCGACACGAGAGGTATGGGCACATACCGGACCAAGCTCAATCATGGAAAGGCGCGAGCCATAGATGGAAGTAATGCAGTGAATGCATGCAAATTACAATGCAATGTGCACTGGGATGGAAAAGATACGATGGATAAGGCACGCAGGCCAAACCAAATCTTTTCCTAGGAAGAGCATGTATACGTACAAGCCGCATCTAACATAGAACGGTCCACTGAACTATGCTTCGACACGAGAGGTATGGGCACATACCGGACCAAGCTCAATCATGGAAAGGCGCGAGCCATAGATGGAAGTAATGCAGTGAATGCATGCAAATTACAATGAAATGTGCACTGTATTACAATGATGCATGACAATGCAACTATTTACGATGGTGCATGACAATGCAGCTATTTACGATGATGCATGACAACGTAATTATATTTTTTGTTTGTTTTTTGAAATGCAAATAATGCATGAATGATTTTAAAGTGCGCGACAACGCGCGGCTTTTAAGATGCACGTGAACTTGAATATGCGACGACGCGAGTCGCTTGAAATACATGTATAATGCAACTTATCAAAAGTCGTTCGGGCATGACAAACACCAAAGGACTTGCACCTTCAGAGGATTTAGGGTCTCCTAGACCGTCGTATGTACATGACGATGTGATGCGCAAAATAGCGCGATTGAATGCATGCAAAATGCAATGAGATGCGCAAAATAGCGCGATGCGTTAGACAACGCGAGTGCACAAGACAGTGCGATATGCAAGATAGCGCGATGGAATGCATGAAAAATGCAATGAGATGCGCAAAACAGCGCGATGCATTAGACAATGCGAGTGCACAAGACAGTGCGATGCGTAAGATAGCGCGATGGAATGCATGTAAAATGCAATGAGATGCGCAAAACAGCGCGATGCGTTTAGACAACGCGAGTGCACAAGATAGTGCAATTGATTTGAAATGCACAAGACAGTGCGATTGATTTGAAATGCACAAGACAATGCGATTGACATGTGATGCACATGGGGCAACTTTTGAGTTTTGTAAAAGCCAAAAGGATACGGAAAGGATACACCTTGCACGAATTCGAGTGCCACGCACAAAAGACACGATCCGAGGTCAAAACGGAGGTCGGTTGAGCGTCGGAGATGCACATTTCTTGCACTGTCTTGAGCAATGAAGGCCCTGAACCACACATATAACCCAAAAAAAGGATGTAGGAGGCTCCAAAACCACTGTAGGAGACCACCGGATGTCCACCGGCCATCAGAATGCATCACCCGCCATCCATCGGCCATCATACAATTTCCATCGGCAAACTATTTTGCCGACCGGCAAAAAGTCCCTGTATCGGGGCAATTTTGGCATTTCGCTACGGGCCTTTTAAAATAGGGCTTCTAGCCCTATTTTCTTTACTTTTCCTTGCTCGAAATCTTCTCCTCTCTTTCTCTAAAATATTTTCCGAGCCTTATTTCCTTGTTTTCCTTGGTTTTTGGCTTTGTTTCGTCATTCGATTCGCGTTCACCCTTGCGTTTCGAACGTTTTGAACCGATTGAAATTTTATTTCGGTGTTGTTTTTTTGATTTTCGCCACTCGGGGCTTGTTTCCCTTGAGTTTTTCTCGATATCTGTGCCTTTTCCGCACTTCGGCTTTTCCGGCCTTTTCCGGCCCTCTCAGGGTTGACTTTTTGTTGACTCTTTACATTCTTGCCCGGTTTTTCGTCTTCCCGCCATTTTCACATTCTCTTCGAGATGGCGGACGATCTTCCACAGGGCGGGACCCCTCCAGAGCACGAGATGGATCCTGAGGCTGACCCCTTGCCATTTCATATCCGGCTGTTCGATCCGGAGACCTACAGGCCTGCGGTTCATGTGATGCTCCCCGATGGACTACGCCAGTTCCGGAGCTTCGAGAAGGGCGTGGCACCCGAGCTTCTCCTGCGTGAGCCTACCTCCCATCTGTCCTTCGGCGCTTCCGAGGTAACATTCTTTCTTCTGTTTTATTATTTTCCGCAATGTAGAACATAACTGCCATTAGTTGATTCTGTTCTCTAACTGCTTAGCTCGGATGCATCGATACACTGTACACTGTAGTTGATTGCAAACAAACTTACAACCGATATCTGTTTGAAACTTACACGTGCACACACACTGCACTGACCCTGAATCACCCAAACACACGGCACAAATTGTATTTCACTGCATACACATTGGTACCCAGTATCTGCTTGAGTCTGAAAACATGCACACATGCTGTATTTGCCCTGAACCACTCAAACACGCTGACACATCACACGCTGTAGTTCACTGTAAGTACACCGGCACCCGATGTCTGTTCGAATTTGAAAACATGCACACTTGCTGTATACCTATATGCTTCTTAAAACTGCGTTTTGAATATTGCCTCGCAATTGTTGTTTTTGATTACAGGAGGATTCCCATACCATCCGCGGGTATGGGAATGTCGTTGCTCGGGATTAGTACATAGAGCTGCCAGACGCGGTTCGTCATATCGTCGACGAGGCCGGTTTCGGCATCTTCTGCAGGGGGCTCTCCCAGCTTACGACCTGCAGGCCCTTGCTTGCCGCTTTAGTAGAGAGGTGGTGGGATACCGCCAACTCCTTTCACTTCTCCGTTGCGGGGGACATGACGATTACCCCTTATGATTTCTCGATGCTCACCGGCATCGAGGTAGGGGGTGATCCGATCGCCTTCGACACCGATATGGATGAATGGGACGCCGCCCAACTGTACCTGCTCGGCACTGAGCCTCCCCTCGCTCGGGCAGGGTTTATCAGGTACTCTTGGTTCGAGAGCCATTTTCGGATTCAGCCAGCCTTGGCGGAGGAGGCGCAGATGACCCCAGAGGAGGTGGATCAGTATGCGCGGGGCTTCATCATGTTCCTCTTTGGGACGACTCTTTTCGCCAACCGGGCGAACACCATGCCTCTATGTCTGTTGAGCGCACTGGTGGATGTCAGGCGGATCCGCCGCTATGATTGGGGTGGTGCCGGCTTGGCCACTTTGTTTGGTTACATGAGCTCTTCTTCCCGCCTCAACGGACAGCTTCTCGACGGCTACTGGCGAGCTTAGGAGGTACATCTTCTTCCCCTTTTACACTTTTGCTTCACATTTTCTGTATTCTGTACACTGCACACACCACGGTCTGCCTCTCACTGACTATATACTGCACACGCGGCACACATATACTCTACTTTACCTTGACTGTATACTGCACACATTGTATACTCTGTACAATACACTGCACAACACACGGCTCTGCCATTTCTGCTTCATTCTGTATTTTTCTTTATCTGATAGTCATACTTATATCTGTTCTGCAGTTGTGGGTGTATGCCTACTTTCCCAGGCTTGCCCAGTACCTGATGTGGAGACCCCACTCGGCGTCTCCTTTTCTCATCGCTTTGATGTGCGATGCGTGCGGAGACCACAGGAGTCTTTTATTTTCTTCCGCCACTACTTCGACACCATCACCACCGCGGAGGTATGTTCAACTTTAGAATTTGCTTAGGCTTTGCTTAGCACTATATGTTTGATAACAGATAGATAACAAACTGCACATTTACCCGCAGATCACCTGGCAGCCTTGGGCTCCGTTGCCAGCCGTGACCCGGGATCACTACGAGGGCGCAGAGGAGACTGCCCGTTGCCGGATTCTGTTGGAGGGCCCGGTCTGTCAGGCTTGGTACCTGGGCGACCGTTTCTTGCGTCAGACCCTGGGTTTACCGGAGCAGATAGTTCCGGGTCCGCCTCCTACACATATGAGAGATACTGAGAGGTTCACTGCCCAAGAGATGGCCGATTACACGATCGGCTGGGACGCGGGGGACTTCAAGGGCGAGGGCGACTTTAAAGAGTACATCCAGACCTACATTATGCGGCCTCTAAGCGGTGGCCGCCGAGCTGAGAGAGGGGGACCTGCGGCGCCAGTAGCTGGAGCAGGAGCTGGGACAGGGACGTCGAGGACGGCTCTTGTCCGTGGCAGGAGCGGAGCTCGGAGGGGTCAGAGGGTTAGCTGGCCAGCGCTACCCACGATACTGACATGCCGAGGGTAGGGTGGGGCGACGTACCAGATTCCCTTTGCTCCTTCTCCGGCTGACCATGAGTTGGTCGGGTTCTATGACTTACCTCCGGTATGTACTACTTCATCTTGCATCTTGCATTGTCATTTTATTTCAGTTTATTTTGATATTCCGCAGAATACTGATGCCTTTGATATAAAAAAGTTAAAATGTCAATAAATTGACTTATAAGCCACTTTATAAAAGAGGCCTAAGTAGGAAGTGATAAATTGATGAGTTGTGATATTTTAATTATTTTCTTATTATTCTAAAAAGTAATGTGAGAGGGGCACACTTTTAAACTTACAAATTCATCTATCGTAATGTGTCAATGGAGTTGGACATGTATAATAAATAAAAAATTAATACATATGATGTTACATCATTATAAATACAATTATAAATTTATTATTATTATTATTTTTTTTTTTTGCGGTTTTTAAATTTTTTCCTATTCTACAGCTGAGATTTTCAATCATCTGAAATTTTGATTTTTTACAGCTGAGATTTAAGTGATAATTCATTTGTAGTAGGGTTTTGACCTTTGTGCAAGTCTTTGACTGGTGGTGGTGTAGAGAGAGAAGAGGAAGGAGGGGAGGTGCTCGGTGATGGAGGCACGTGCGTGGTGGTGGAGAATAAAAGGTGAAATTACAATTCAATACAATTTTTTAAATAATAAAGTTTAAAAATATTAATAATAATTAAAGTTATAAACTTTTTACAGGAATCATCAATTGTAATTTCTTCAAACAAAAAGATGAAATGATGGAAAGGAGCTCCACCTGGGTTCGAGTGTGACTTCCTTTTAACTACATCCATACACATGTCCACAAGTATATCAATAGACAACCCAGATCAGCTCGGGAGGGGGGACGCTGGTAATATTAATACAGTGCCCACACCACTCACACCATACACATCAGGTTTTTTAACTAATAGGGAGCTCTTGTACGGTTGATGTGAGTTTCCTGTTTACCTCTACAAAATGTCACGCCAACCCTCTTTCCGTTTCTATGCCAAGAATGTTTTCCCCCACAAGCCCATAAGGCCCTTACCTAAAAGAACAACTATTAGAACTCCTCCAATCCTTTCTCCAACTAGCTTGTCAGTCGTACTACATACTTATCGCAAAGTGACTCCATGAAGATGGAAACCCTCACCATCATGCCATGGTTTAATGCACAAATTAAGAAGATTCAAACCACCAACCCGAGATTTTTTGATCTCACTGGAACCAACGACAGAATCTATCATCCAAATATAGAAAAAACTTCACTCTCCAATAGCAAGTCGACGGTATATACAGAAATGGGGCGACTTCGTAGAATGGGGGAAATTTTCATCGAAAGAGAAAAGTCCTTCAAAGGAGAGGAATTTTTAGTGGACCCACTAACTAATATGCAAATCAGATTCACATACATATAAAATTGATATGCAAGTCGTATTCAGTGATGGAAAGGAAAGAATAAAGAGTTAGAGATGAATTTTTAATTGACTTATTAATACTGCATGTGGTTGGGAGATTTGAATTGATATTTGGAAAGAAAAATGAAAAAGGTAAGTGAATTGTGAATAAAACATACTTATAATTCACCTAATTTCATACCCCTTTTTCTTTTTCCTTTCCAAATCGCTCATCAAATCTCCTAACCAAGCACAGCATAACTAATATGCAAGTCATATACACGTCCATATAAAATTGATATGCAAATCGTATTCACATACATATAAAAACACCCAACCCTGCTGACAAATTAGCTAATCTTGCTCTTTCTAATGAAGATGCTCTTTTGTAATATATCCTCAATCACCTTGTCCTTTAGAAACTTTTGCATGCAATGAGCATAGTGAGATGGCTACCCTAAGCTGGGTAGCCAACTAGTTATTATTATGAAATAAAGTTTGCCCTTATCGATCCCAAAAATAAATTAAAATAAATAAATAAGAAAGAAAAAATCAACCACAATAAATAGCCAAAATCTGACTAACATGAGCAGTCCAGTTCTTCTTCTTTCGTAAATAGAGCAGTGATACCTTTCTCTCCCCATGAGCAATTCAACCTCCTTACTCTCAGTTCTCCATTTAGGAGTGAATTCGTTCAACTCCGTCCCCTTTCTTTCTTTGTCCGCCATCCTCATTCTCATCTTCTGCGGCGGCTTCAAGCGAATCGCAACAATTTGTCTAGAAATGATTAGAATTCACGTTACTTGCAACTTTCGTTGGCCAAAGGGGCGAGGCAATTGGGTCGTCCTCCACATCACAGTAAGGTCACTAACACTTTCTTTGAATTTGGCTTGGGGAAGAAGGAGCAAGAATAGGATAAGGCGTCGAACGATTCGCATATGATTTGAGAGCCCCAGAAGCTAAGCTACTCTACATCTAAAACTAATACGTGAACAATTACATGATGCACTATGTTATCTATTATAGTGTCAGGATCAAGTAAATTAATATTGTACATAAATTATAGTTGAAGTACTTGAACATGTTGAATTGAATGACTTTGACAATTGAAGTGGGAAAGAAGTGTAAATGCTGATATCTATAGATGAAGTATTGGGTTTCAAGTATGATTTCAGGTGTAATTTTTTAATCTTTAATTTTTATTTATTTTTGGTTTTCGGGTGAAGTTTTTTGAGAATTGTGTATTGCAAAATGATGGGATTAATTGTGTTTTGTTTTGTGTGGGATTAGGGAGGAAACAATTGACCATCTTCTATTGCAAATTGCAATGTGATCCCTTCTTCTTCTTCTTTCTTCTTTTCTCTGTGGTGGAGCGAAGAAGAAGAAGAAGAGGAAAGGTTTGCCGGTGGTGTTTCCCCGGTGCTTCTCTCTGCTTTTTCAAGATATGGGGATTGGAGGAAAGGCAGAGCATATCCTATCTGCTTTTGACAATATGTTTTCGCAGTTCGTACTCTTCTTTTAGTTACTTATTCATAATTTTTGCCCAAAAATTTACCCAAAAAAATTAAAAAGAATGGTTGAGATTTAAGGTTGTAGAGTTCATGCACAAAAATTTGAATCACAAGTTGATATGTTTGGGTGAATTCCAATTGCATTTTTTTATTTTATTTTTCTTAATATTCGAGTGTTCAGCTTACATAAACTTCAACTAATTTCGAGATTTTAAAATTAATGACCGGACAAACCTCCAACGGCCCTAAGGTTTGGTATGTTTGACATTCCAGTTGCATGATACTACTAATTAAAGAAATTACAATAAAATTATTTTTATTTTTATTTTTATTTATTTATTTAAAAAAAATGAAATTCTTTTATTTGCCTAGTGTCTTAATCTGTTAATTCAACATTTAGCAAAAGTATTATGTGTGCCTTGATAGATCACTTTTTTTTTTTCTTTTTTTTTTTGGGGATCAAATTGATAGATCACCTGTACATGTTGGACGCGGTTTTGTTGCAATTGTTGATGCTCCGGCCCTGTGCAGTCGCTTAGTTGTCACCAATGCTTTCTAACTTGTTCGCCTATTTGTCACCAATGCGTTGTAATTGTTATTCACTTAACGGAGCGTCACTCAACCGAGACTTCATTATTATACACGGATTTTTCTCTGATACATGAAGATGATTTTCATATACCATCCATCAATAAATTTAGACCATTAGATCTAAAAGTAAAATAAATCTAACCATTGATTGGTAATAATTGAAATCAAGTTAAGAAACCTAGGTAATTTCGTAAAAAACAAGGTACTTTTTAATGGTTTTGAAGCCAAAAAAATGGTTTTCAACTTATCACAATAATTAAGTACACTTACTATTTGATATGATTATTTTTTTTTATCAGCAAAAGAAAGAAACTTTATTGATGTAAAAATGAAGTACATAGGCCCTGTTTGATTCCAGGATATAAAGGGTGGGATTGAATATTATATCCTGTGGGATCCACATATCCCATGTTTGCAATTTTTTTTCAAAGAGGATATAATATCCCATGAGATTGTATATCCCCCAAAAGTGGAGGATATTCAATACCACCAACCCTCATTATATCATATCCCCTTGGTTGGAATATGATTTGAAAAGTCCAATTTACCCTTTTGTTTATCTAACATAATATAATTTAATATATTTTTTAAATTTAATATAATATAATATTATTTAATTTAATTTAATTTAATATAATATAATTTAATACAAATTTTGAATTTAATATAATATAATATTATTGAATTTAATATAATAAAATATAATATAATATAATATTATTTAATTTAATTTAATATAATTTAATACAAATTTTGAATTTAATGTAATATAATATAATATAATACTATGAGGGCAATCTTGGAAATTACTTGTTTATATCCCACAATATATTTTGTAAAACAAACAAAGATAATATATATCCAATCTTATATATCAAGTCAACAAACATGAATTGGGGGATATATTATCCAATACCTATATCCTATTCATTATATATCCTGACTAAATCCCACGTCATATTATATCTTCCATTTTATATCCAGTGAAACAAACAGGGCCATAGTGGAAAACACATTACATGAAAAAAGGAAACGGAACAGATAAACTATTTGATATGATTATACTTACTATTTTTAATAACTATACTTACCATTCAATTATTAATAAAATACATTTAACCAGGTAACAGGTAAACTTAAAAAATTAGGTTATAATAAATTTTCAAAACCTCTAAAATAAATATAAAATTTATAAAATAGAATTTAAGAAAAAAATATAAAAAATAAATGTGAATTTTATACATTTTATTATAATTTTTTACATTTTATAAAATATGATTTATTTATTTATCTACTTAATGGAAATAAATGAAACATGGTTTCCTTTTCATTTACCACACTTGAAAATAATAAATGCAATTAATGAAGAAATATAATTAATAAAATATAGGAAAATTTAAAATTTATTTGAGGATTCTATGAATAAAATTTTATGTTTATTTTAAAATTTTTGAATATTTGAAGATAAGATTGTTATTGATTTGGAACTCCTTGGGTAAGAATCTATATCTCTATAGTCTCTCTCTTTTTTTACTTTAACTTTCCATGATATTTTGAATTTATAAATTTTAATGCTTTGTTGGAACCACATTTCACCTAGTTAAAAGAAAAATTATGAGATTTAAGTGGTAAGAAAAAAAAAATCAAGTTTGATGAAATAGTAAGTGCAGTCTTAAGTTTAGTTTAAATGATTGGATCCAGCTTGTCTCAAGTTGAGATCAAGACTGGACCCGTCCAGTTCGGCCCATGGGGCCCATTTTTTGGGCCCGTTTTGATAATCCGAACCGTTCAATGTGTAAAACTCGTCGAGTACTACACGGCTGTAAAAACTCACATTGATCGGATATCAATAGCTATGTGATCAAATCAGTTTTGTATAAAAAAAATGGACGGTGAAACAATTAACGGTTGATAAAAAACTGTTTTGTTCACATAGCTATCGATATCCGATTAACGTGATTGTTTACAGGCATATAATACTCGATGAGTTCTACACATTGAACGGTTCGGATTATCAAAACGGGACCCGTGGTGGACCCCCACGGGCCCAACAGCACGGTCCAGTCCGATCTTGGACTGGACCAAAGCCACTGCCTAAATGATTAATTAATCAAGCCTACTAAAATAGTAAGTAGAGTCTCATTTATTAGTAAGTATTGTTTAAGTGATAAGTCAAGTTTGATAAAGTAGTAAGTAGAGTTTCATTGAGTAGTAAGTGTTATTTAAATGAGTGGTAAGTCAAGTCTGATAAAGTAATAAGTAGAGTCTCATTGAGTAGTAAGTGTTATTTAAATGAGTGGTAAGTCAAGTCTGATAAAAGTAATAAGTAGAGTCTCATTGAGTAGTAAGTGTGGTTTAAATGAGTGGTAAGTAAATCTGATAAAATAGTAAGTATGGTTTAAATGAGTGGTTTCTAAGTTACTACAACTAAATACACTTACCACTTGATATGGTTGTACTTACTATTCCACATAACTACACTTACCATTCAAACATTAATAAAATGCATCTAACCTCTAAAATAAATATAAAATTTATAAAATAGAATGTAAACAAAAAAAATGTACAAAATAAATATGAAATTTATAAATTTTATTATAATTTTTTACATTTTATGGAGTATGATTTTTTTATTTATCTACTTAATGGCAATGAATGGTAATAAAAGAAACCTAGTATCTTTTTCATCTACCACAATAAATGCAATTAATGAGAAATATGATTAACAAAATACAGGAAAATTTCAAATTCATTTGTGGATTCCATAAACAAAATTTGATGTTCATTTCTAAAACTTTTGAAGATTTAAGATATAACTGTTATTGATTTGGAACTCCTTAGGTAAGTCTCTCTCCTTTTACTTTCAATTCCATTATATTTTGAATTTATAAATTTTTATGTTTTGTTGGAACAACAATTCACCTAGTTAAAAGAAAAAATTATGAGATTCAAGTAATAAGAAAAAAAAAATCAAGTTTGATGAAATAGTATATGCAGTCTTAAGTTTAGTTTAAATGATTGATAACAGCTTGTCTCAAGTTGAGATCAAGACTGGACCCGTCCAGTTCGCCCCCAAAACCCAAGGCCGGTGGGCCTGGGGGGGGGAAAAAAAGCCACTCCCTGCCTCAGAAACAAAAACGCAAGTGTTTGGTGCAAAACCAACCACAGAACAGTCAAGTTGAGAGATTCTAAAGTAAGGCGCGCAACCGAGACCTCTGGGAACTCAAAACGAACACAAACAAGGGTAATCACCAAGTGTTCCAATGGTGACGTCCAAGTCTTGAGGACGGTCAAAAATGGGGTGTCTACAGGGCGCGCGAAGAAAGTTGGGTCTACAGTAGTCATCAAAGACGAAGTGTTGGCTTACTGGGTGAGATGTTTCTTCACAAGGCGTGATGTCTAAGTTTGAGTTTTATCTGTTGGATGACACAACTTCCTTATTTGTATTCTTCTCTAATCGATTGGTGAAAAAACAATTATAGTCATCAACCATTGTAACAACCCCTATCCGTAACTAGCCACTAATCCGTATTTAATGATGTTAATGAGAGGATTAAAATAAATCACGTGTTTATTCTGCACTTTGTATAATTTTGGCTTTCTATCTGTTACTTATAGAAATATCTGTTTGGAATTCCACTTTAACATGTAAAATCGAAAGCCTTATCGGCACCCGAAACCGAAATTGACTACACCGATATGTTATTTGGAATTTTTAGAACCATATGGCAAATTTTATTAAAAATTGATTCAGAATGATTAATTAAGTCATGTTTGGTTAGCCTAATATTCTAATTAATGTGTTTTAGCACCATAAGCTTATATGAGCCTAATAAGCTCATTTGAACTCATTTGTTTCATGTCCCTTGAGTGGAAAAATCTGGTGAATTTATTTTAGAGAGAGAGGGAGCACAATTCTAGAGAGAGGAAGGAAGAGATTGAAGGTTTTGTGTTGAATTGATCAAAGATTGTGCTAGAACAAGAGTAATTCAAGACTCTAGGTAAGATTACAACCTCTAGATTGTGTAACTAAGTCATTGGACATGAGATTTCTTCAAGATTATGTGTTTAAGGGTGTGTATTGAGCTTAGAATAAAGATTTGAGTTGCAATTCATGCATGCATGTACATTTTCTTACAAATTGAGCATGATTTCCATGAATCTTCTCTTGCATGTTTGAAATTCATCTTCATTTGGGGAAATCATCAAGATTCAAGTTGTTTTGTGGTGTTTGATCATGTTTTGAGAAGTTTGACACAAGAAAAATTCATGCATGTTGTGTTCATGAACATTCATCATGTTTTAAGTTGAAATTGTGAGTTTTTTAACAAACCCTTGGGCCATGATTTTATGAAATGATCCTAAATTCTTCATGTTTTACAAGTTTACTATGTTATCTCAAGTTTTGGGGCCCAAGAGATGAGTTTTGAAGGTTGGAATTCAAGTTTTGAGCTTAAAGGTGCAATCTGGAAATTCCAGAATTTGCATCTACGCTCGAGCATGGGAGTTCACGCTTGAGCGACCAATCTGAGTGCGTGCACTTCGCTCGAGCGACCAAAAGTCTGCTCGAGTGTGAATTGCAAGCTCCCAGAAGTTTCATGTCTTTTACAGATCGCTCGAGCGAGGAAATATGCACTCGAGTGACCATTCACATTTTGCATGTCCGCTCGAGCGAGGAAAGCTACGCTCGAGCGTGGACCTTATTTTCTGAAAATTTGACTAAGTAGTGTTCCAAGGCATGTTTTGGCATCCTCATTGCATCTTAGGCATTCCTAAGCCTTAATTAAGCTATAGTAATGAGGTTATGGATTAGAAACACACTAAGAAAAGAATGTACTAAGTTCTGAGGCTGCAAGTGTGTGTGTTTTAGGCAATGTGATAAGAAAGAATAAGAACCAATGTAATGAAAGCTAAGCCTTAATGGCCACTTGAACGTGTAATGATAAGACGTGCTTGTGTTATGTATTTTGTGATTGTAGGTCAAGACTTGAGGATTGATTGACCGCTTACTGGAACCACTGTGAGTAACGTTATTGCAAAGATACGTTCATATGAATTACGTTCCAATTAAAATATGATAAGTTCTGATTTCTGAAATGATATCTGTTTTCGTGAACGAATATTCCAAGTTTGAAATCTATTATGGCATCCATAGATAGTCCCAAGTCATGGGGGACGGCATGAAAATGCGAGTCCATGACATACAAGTAATTACGAGATCTCGTTAGCCACTTCATTGTGGTGATATGTGTTTAATCGGTATTCGGAACCGATTACTCTAGTCGAAAGACGTTCTGTGATGTGTTCTATGGGATGTACCATTATTATGTTCTGATATGGAAATGATTATGCTCTAGTCTGTTCTGCTTATGATATATTCGAATTTCGTTCACTAACCCCTTTACCTTAATGTTATTCATTGGGCTTTTGCTCATTATGTGTATATATATGTATAGGTGAGCATTCTGGAGCTCGAGCCTGAAGGTTTTTGTCTGGATCTGTGTTATGTTGTCAGCCAACCATTGTGCCTCATGTGGAGGTTCCCGAAGTGTCCTGTGTTCAAGTTCTATTGGTTCTATATATATATGACTTGTTTTGATTCTGTTGGCTGGACTTAAAATGCTGTAATGTGTGTGGGTATAATGTATGGTTAACTACCGGTTATTGTATATAAAGTTTTTAAATATTCCGTTTCATATAAGTTAGCACAGCTCATTAGATAACTATATATATGTATTTGCTTCCGCTAGCCCGTTAATCTTGTTAATCTGTTCAGATGCCTTCGGTAGTCCAATGATTACTGGCCAGTTACGATACTAAACCTATAGGGGCGGGTTTAGGTCGTGACAACCATGCAAGTAAAATTTCATTATAACGATGATACAACATCATGAATGTCATGCGAATTACCAATTAATAATAAAACTATACATGTGATGGTGCAACCATAATATTTAAATATAATCACATGTTACAAGATAATTTTGTAACACTCACATATACAATATGGAAAATGCTAACAAGTGCCCCTTAGGCATTGTTTAATGTTGGAAAGTGTGTAAAGAGTGTCTTGAACATATGAAAATGTTAAAAAATGTATTGATTTCAATAAAAGTGCATTAAATTTATTAAAAAGTGTCTTGTGTTCTTTAATTGTTTTTGTCTCTTACTTGTGCCCTGGGGGCACTTGTTAGCAAGACCCCTACAATATTGTAACTGTAACAAATTAGTTTGGTCTTCAGTTATGAATTGGTAGGGAATTCATTGGGCAATGCCTAGCTCAGTGGAATAGGTTCTGCTTTGGTGGACTAGCTATACATGGAAGAAGAGGGAAGGTAAAATTTGGAAAGCCATCTCACTTATGATTTTTTGGGCAATATGGAAACATAGAAATGATTGCGTGTTCAATAGCATCCAACCAGACATGGAGGAACTATGTGAAGCTATTAAAACAAGAATTACTTTGTGGGTAATATAGTTCAGTAGGATTATTCTATACAGTCCAGCACTTCATCTCAAAAGATAAGATATGCATTGTCATAAAGTGGAGATCTGCTAAGTGAATGCATTGGAGTTCGATTTTAAGTGTTGGGACACCTTTGTTGTGGCTGCTGTTTAGTTGTTGGTTTTATTGTCCTCAATTACGCAGCAGAACTCCAAGGAATTGTAGATTGCTAGTAATATTGGCTATGTTTGGTATGGGTTTTTTTGGCTATTTTAGTCACAAAAGACAAAATTGGTTAAGAAGTCAATAAGACAAAATGTCACATTCAAACCATAATCATTTCATTTTTTCTCTCACAAAAGTAAAAAAAGCCAAAAAGCCCATCGTAAACAAGGCTTTTTAATCCCAGACTAAAATAGTTAAAAAGCCAAAAAGTGAAAAAACTAACCCACATCCCAAACGAAGGCAAAGTAGCTCTGCTTTAGCAAATGTTTACTTCTAGTTTTTGAGGACAGATATATGAATCTGATGGACAAAAAAGGCTGCTTGGAAGGTCTGCTACCATATGGACAAAAAAGGATGGTTAGACTATTGTATTTGCTTTTCTTTTTATGTTGTTTGGGTAGATTTCTCACCAGTTTTTGGTGTGGTGCTAGTAAATGATAGGATTTTATTATTGAGTAGTGATATTATTTGTCGAAGATGACGTAAAACACCAATCACATCGGTATTTGGGCACCATCGGCCAACGCCTCTAGAGAGAGCAAGGATCCCCTCCTTGCCTTCTGTACTTGATCTCCTCCTTACAATGGTCAAGATTCACTCTAAGAGAATTCAACGGTTCAGATCACTTTATTAAAAAAAAATGAAAATTAAAAAATAATATTTTTGAGGTGATTTGGACCATTAGATTCTCTTAGGATGAATCTTGACCATTGCAAGGAGGGAGACAAGTAGGAAATGAAAGGAGAGAATCCTTGCTCAGCGAGAGAACCCTGTCACATCCCTATAAAATTCTCCAAAAATATCCATAAGGGAGCTTAGAAAAATCGGTAACTTCATAGTGGGAAGCACCTTTGGGCCAGCTCCTTGAAAAATATCCATTTTTTTAACGGTTTATAGGACTTGACAACTACCCTCTTCATTTTTATTTACAATACATCCTCTCACTCTCTCCATCTCTCTCAACACACACACACACATGATGGGATTCATGTCCAAGGCATCAACCCCATAATGACCACAAAGCTTAAGGTGACATTGTACTGGTGGGGTAGTGGTCTTCAAAATTCCTTTTTTTTTTTCTCTCTCTCTCTCTCTATTTATTAAATGAGAGGATTCTTTTAAGTCCACCTAATGTACTGAATGATGTTATTTGAGACTTCAAGGCTCATCACAAGTTATATTTTGAAAATTCTAATAATTTATTTATAGAATCCTATTTGTTTATTATTGTAATAACATGATATTATCATATTTGTCTTTAGTTGTCTATCTTTTTTTTTAGACAAATATAATACAATTATTGAATCAATTTAATTTTTTTAAATAAATTATCTATACCGAGGAGCCAACAAAAAAAATTTATATCAACACAATATGACTCATGATAGATTTCATGTGTGCAAAAGGCACTCTCCAATTTAAATAGTGGTTGGGATAGAATCATCTACCATGGGTTACGCAATTGGAATGTGGGGGTGGGGAGTGATATATAGAAAAAAGACTAATGTTCAAGTCATGGTGAAGCCTTTAACCTCTTCTCTGCTTCTGTTACACCTATCAAAAGACTTTCTGGTAAAAAATATTTTGGGACCCATTTTAACAATTGTCAATTTTAGTTAGCTTTGAATTTCCATCCTAAAAAATTAACCTTGGGCAGATATAATTTCTTTATCATATTGTAAAAGCAAAAATGTGAAGTCCACTTGTGTAGCATTAATTTCCTGTTGCGCTTGGACTATAGCCACTTTTTATACATTTAAAAATAGAAGACAACCAATATTATAGTTGTGATTCACCTAATGTACTATTTATATAAATTTATATAATAAAGCTGGACGGATTTTGAAAATATGTAAAATGTATCAGAGATACATTTCATTTTAAGGGCTCAGATCAATTGTGATACACATCAATGGTTGAGATTTTGCTTCAATTCCCGCCCACACACTCGGTGCTCTCTCCCACCTACCCACGTCTCCTCTCCCATTCCATCTTTATCTCTTCTCTGTTGCACGTCTCCTCTCATTCCCTCCTTATCTCTATTTCCCTATTTGTTCCTCTTCTTTATCTTTCGCAGAGACGCTACCTCTCTCCTTCTCTCTCACCCGATCTCTGCCTCTCTCCTCACCCTCCCACTTGCTGCCTCTCCTCCTCTCCCTCCTTTCACTGAGACGCTCTCCTACTCGCTGCCTCTCCCCCTCCACCCAATTCCGAAGATCCAACAGTCACTTCTTTCATTTGATGATCCAGATTTTCTAAAAACTTCACTGTTTTGTTGGGTTCATCGACTGATCAGGTTGATTTATATTTCATTTTCCATTTTTTTATCATTGAGAACTATGTTGGGTTTTTATTGGTGGTGATTTTCTTTGATATATACAAATGCCTACATGCATATATATGATATACATGATGTGTTTTTAACTTCTGATTAAGAGTGTATGAGGGGTTTGCGTGCTTGGATTGTTTGCCTCTCCCCCTCCACCCAATTTCAAAGATCCAACAGTCACTTCTTTCATTTGGCGATCCGGATTTTCTCAAAACTTCATTGTTTTGTTCGGTTCATCGACTGATCAGGTTGATTTATATTTTATTTTTTATTTTTTTATCATTGAGAATGTGTTTTTAACTTCTGATTAAGGGCGCATGATTGTTTATTTATGTTAAGGGTTATGGGTATTGATCTGACGGGAAAAAAATGATTCTCTGTTTGTAATTTTGTAGTGGATTTTCTCAAAACTTCACTGTTTTGTTGGGTTCATCAACTGATCAGGTTGATTTATATTTCATTTTTCATTTTTTTTATCATTGAGAATGTGTTTTTAACTTCTAATTAAGGGCGTATGATTGTTTATTTATGTTAAGGGTTATGGGTATTGATCTGACGGGAAAAAAATGATTCTTTGTTTGTAATTTTGTTCTGTGATCTGTTTTTTGGAAGGTTGATGCTAGGTTTGTTGGACATTCATTCTAAATGAGAAATTGTTTTTATTTGGTTTAATTATCATGTTTTCTTAGTTCTGAGTTCGTTTATCAGATCCCTATTTTTCTACTATTTTTTGTCACTTTCTCACGATTTCTTGGGCTATTCTGCGTTCTCTCTATCGGGCTGTGAATAGGTTATTTTACGGTTGTGAACAGGTTATTCAAATGTTGATTTCAGGTTATTCAAACAATCTGTTCTTTGTGGCTGTCTGTTCAAACCCCAAAACAGAAGATTAATCCCAACTTCTTAGTTAAATGTTTATATAAATTTTCTGAATATTATGACAACCAAAACTATTCCTTTAACATAAACAGTGTGATACACAGAGTGATTAATCTTTAGAATTATTTTGGGATTAATTTTCTAAATGTTTATATAAACAAACCACAAAGAAATAGGTTATGTTATGTTATGATAAACAGAGTGATAAACAGGATTAATCTTCAGAATTATGTAAAAATATTATGTTAAGTTAAAGGAATACTTCAAAGTTATGTTATGTCAAAGGAATAGTTTTGGTGGATATAGCAACCATGGTTTAAAGGAATATTATGAAAACATTCAAAGTTTGATTTTTTTATTTTGTATTCAAACAATTTGCCTTATTTTTACAATCTGCTTTATTTTTGTATTCAAACAATCTGCTCTATTTTTATTTTGTATATGGAAAGTATTTTTTTCCAAACTTATAGTATGTTAGGTTCTTATTTTGTATTCAAAATATGTTAGCCATCAATATATAAATACAATTAATTAATTAATACCACTAAGAAATTTAATTCGCAACCTTAATACAGGCTATTGCAACCAACTCCAAGGTAAGGTTATTCATGCGCAATTGCATTAAGTTTGAAATGTGAAAATAAACGCCAATTGGTTATTAATGTGTTATTTTTTTGTCTAATCTCTATTTAACTGGGTATAGTTTCCTTTTCTTCGGCTTCACTTCCATTTGTATCATATAAATTTTGTGTGTTTCAAATAAAGACACTTGCCAACATACAAATATTCATAAACTTAATTTTCAATTTCTTTTCAGATTTTCCCTCTGCTGCTCTCCAGTCCTGTTTTTCTTCTTCCATACCCTCGCTCCCGAACTGCTGCTCTCCAGGTAAGATCACTCTTTTCATTTTATGTGGTGACTATGTACTAGATTTTATTTGTTTATAGATTGTATACATTTTGAAAAATCTAGAAATCCCCTAGATGTTGATTTGTGATTATGTATCAATTTTAAGCAGTGTATAACAATCCCAATCAAACAATCAAAACAAATCGACACAACGATTTTACGTGAAAAAATCACAATTGGACACCTCCAATTGTGATAAAAAATCACGGGCAACAGCCACAAAACAATCCACTAAGAAGATATAAAGAAATTACACAGGTATACTCTTAAGTACCTAGTGAATCCACGCCCAAATTGAACCAACCTCTATGTGCCTCTTCTAACCTCGTCTTCACCTCGGAATTGTCTTGACGATGAGCCACTCCGGAATCCACCAAAGCTTCAGGCTCGAATTCTTCAGAATCCACCAAAGAACAACTCTCTCTTTTGTGTAGAATAAACAAACAAACATGCTTCTTAAACCATGAGTTGAATACTCAATGAAAATATCAAAGAAAACTAGTAAAAAATCCCCAGATATAAACCTTAGAACCCAAAAAGAAGATCTGGAGGAGTTAGACCAAGTTTTGGGAGAAAACCAACTACTTATAGAAATCCAAAGTAATCCTAGTTTTGGAAGAAAACCAATTCCTTATAGAAATCCAAAGTAATCCTTGTTTTGGAAGAAAACCAATTCCTTATAGAAGCTGTGTTCGCGCAGTCCGCTCGAGCGTGGGAATTCCCGCTCAAGCGGAGGCTTCAAAATTGTGTGATTCATATAGGCTTCACGCTCGAGTTGAAGTTTCCAAGCTCGAGTGTCAAATCACACCATCTAGTACTTTTTCAGGCGAAGCAGAGATGCTGTGAGCTTGCAATCCCCGCTCGAGCATCACTTTCCCCGCTCGAGCGGGACGACCAAAATTGGAAAATCTGGAAAACTAGATCCTGTTACAACCTCGGTTTTGATCCATGGAAATTGACAAAGGCACGATTCGGGTTGGATTCGCATCTAATAAACTCATAGCCTCACTGAAATAAAAGGTGCGAAAACAAATACAACTGAAAGGAGTTTTGTCAAATGGGGTTGCCAAGAATAAAACCTAACACATTTTATTTGGATATAGATTGTATAGATTTTTTTATAGATTCTATAGATTTTTTACAAAGAATTTGGATATAGATTGTATAGATTTTATTTGGATATACATTGTATAGATTTATTTATTTATATATATATATTTTTACAAAGAATCTGGATTGTATACATTTTTTATATATATTATCTTTGTGAGTATATTTTTATTTAGTTGGGTAATGATTTCAGTTTCCGTTTGAAATTTCAGGATTTTATCTTTGTCAGTTTCCGCGATACCTCTTTTTTTTTATTTTTTTTTATTTGTGTTTGTGTTTGGCTAGGCAAAAAACAAGGTAGATGCAGTTTATGAGTATGTAAATGGTAGAAATGGCTCATTTTCTCCAGAGAAGGGGTTTCAATATGAGGTTGGTACTTCCTCTGGTGCAAATGTTGGTCCGAAAGTAATTGGACAGCACAACTCTGTGTCAGAATATAGTTATAGTTCTGTTAATGGACACTGTCCTTCTGCACTGGATCTTTCATAGGCAGGTTGTTCCAATGACCAAAATGATGTTACAAGTTCAGTAGAGAAGTTGTGTGCGCTGATAATCTCATTCCCATCAAAGAGACCAACTGGCAGATGATGAGTATGAACCCACATTTTCTCAAACGTGCTTTTATCCAATAAATTAGAATTATTTGCTTTTATCCAATCACGGGCATACACTACTCTATCTAACCTTTTGAAATTGATGTTGTGAGTTAGAAAATGGACAAAGACTGTTCTGTATGAACTGAACAAAGAGGGTTTTATTCCCTTTGTTCCAGATTTCTTTGATCCCTCCTCCTCTCCCTCGGCTACCACCGACAGCAACTCTCCACTGCTGTATCGCCTCCACCGCTACATCGCCTCCATCATCTTGCTGTGTTTTTTATTTTGAAAAAATTTGAAAGAGGATAACTCAAAAAAAAAAAAAAAACCCTTATTTTTCAGCTATCAAACAGAGGGTTTGGAAATCTGCGCAGATAGGGTGCTTCTTTTGGGAATTTAATTGTAGTAGAGCTGAGGTTTGAAGAGTAATGTGATTTGTTGTTGTGCATATGTTATTATATGAACCAGAATCACGCAGATGTAAAGATGCCTTTCTTCTGTATTTGTAACTGTTTTTTCTTGCTTTGTAAATTGCAAGTGAAAACTTCATTTTAAGAAAACCAGTTCGAACCCCCTTTTTTTATTAAATTTCCCCCAATTTCATGTAGTTTTGTTGTTTCTTATTTGTGGCAGGCATTCGATTTGAGTTTTTGTTTATGATAGGCATGCTGTAAAAGAGATGGAAGAAAGTCCCTCACCAACAGTTTGGGGTGGGAAAATAACTGGAATCAAGTTTGGTTTGGATTTGTGTGTGTTTGGATTTGTTAAAATAATCAATTGGTTTTGAATTGGACATGGGGGGTTTGCTTTTGGTTCGAAAATGTTGGAAGATTTGGCATTTGTTTTCAGAAATCTCACCAAAGGTGTTTACGATATTTAATAAGGCCATGATTTTTGCTGTGGATTGATTTTTTAATTTTTAACTTTTTTGGTTATTTTGGTCTGGGCTAAAAGCCTCTTTTGGTACTCCACGGGGCATGGATGTTTGGGAATTTTGGTTTTGGGGATGTTTGGGTTTGTGTTTTCTTAACCTTCATCCATATATTGAATGGAATCACACTTGATATACATCAATTTGGTTTGTGTTTCTAAGATTTTGGTTTCTATTTGTTTTTCTAAGATTTGTTTTTTAAAACATTCAAACTACTGAGAAAGAGAGGAGAGAATCAGAAAGAGAGAGAATAGGTGTTGATTTCCTATGAGAGGAGAGAATGAGAAAGACCTTTCTCGAGAGATTAGAGAGAGAAAGTGGGGAAGATGGAGAGAGAGAATGAGTGGGAGACAGTACAGAGAGGTTGGGGGTCACCTGAGCATAACATCACACAAAAAAAAGTGGGTTAAAATTTTTTTTCTAAATCCACTCTTTTTGAAAAATATTTGTAGAAAATGTTGGGTTTTTTTTTGGATAAATTACTCAAAATTTAAATGGAGTTCTGTTAAAAAAAATGGTGAATTTAAATTTGTATGAAAATTGAGTTTAAATTGAGTTTAAGAGTTATGTTTATGTAGAAAATGTTTTTGTGTGTGTGTGTGTGTGTGTGTAGATAAATATAAACTCAAAATTTAAATTAAGTTTAAATTGGGTTATGTTAAAAAAATGATCATAATAGTGAATTTTGAGAAATAGAGAAGAAATAATGGGAGTCGTGTGATTTGTGAAAAAACTGAAAAGAACAGTTTTTTTATTAATAGAATTTTGACTTCAAATTCTATTAGTAAATTATATTTTTCAATTTTTATTGGGGTGTATTTATGTTTCGGTACTTTTACAAAATTCATTTCAAAGTCAATAAATTTGATAAATTACATTTTAAATCCATACTTTTAATTTAATTATATTTTAATCTTATAATTAATTTAGACACGGATATACACTAGGTGACGCATTACTTTTATGAGTGATACATTTTTAAACCTCCAAACCAACCCTCGGGACTTGCCTGGTTAGAATCTATTGGGAAATCACAATACTGTATTTATTATTATTTTTATTTTTAGAATCTCAATTTATTTAGCTTTTATTATTTGTTGGATAAACTACTAAATTTAAATTCTTAAACAACATAATAATTATTTATTTGGTAGTATTATATATATCAATGGATACAAACATCAGAATAATTATTTGTTTGCCGGCGGTGGGAGTAGTTCAGTGCTTCTCTGTGAGCTGCATCACTGGAGTTTTGGGTTATTTGGTTGTTATTTTATTCGAGTTTTATAAAGTGTATGATACAAGTAAAATTATTACAATTTTTTTAAAAAGAATAGTATTTCTTTATATTTTTTCAATATTTTTGTCAAAAAATATTACAGGCTTCATAAATTTTAATATGATACGTATGAATTACAACTGTATTTTGATCACAACATTATTTACACTGTACCTTTAGACATGGACATACGTTAGTACATAAATATAATAAACGGGCAACAACAAAGATTTTCAAAAACTAATGACACGCACCTTTGTTTACTAGGTCACAAACGTTATTAGAAAACAAAGAAAATAAAAATCTACTTAAATCTATAAAAATATTTTGAGATATGTTAAAAATTTAAATTGAAGTCTGGTTTGACAAAAAAAAATTAGAAATTTTATTTATTTCTCTTCAGTGAGTTCATTTTTTTTTTTAATTTAAAAAGAAAATTTCCCTTTTCATCCTATTAGACCAGTCACTAAAAGACCTAGGAAATTTTAAAAAATAAATAATTTAAAATGTTAGAAGTATGTCCGTTTATTATTGGGGTGTATTAGAAGTTTAATGCCCTTTCTCCATTATTTATTTTAAAAATGTTAGAAGTATTGATTTTTTCAATTATGTCCGTTCTTTAAAGATTTAATACGTAATTTAAAAAAATAAATAAATTTCTTTGACAAATTAAAAATTGATAAAATTTTCTACCAGTGATAGTGGCTCCGAAGTTGCTTCTAGAAACATTTTAGGAAACGGTCAAAAGAAAAATAAAAAGAATACAAAAATTGGTTGGCATCTCAACAAAACTTTAGGAAAAATAAGTTCAGAAATGAATAATATGTGCGGTGATTTTATTATAGAAAGGACTATCTTCACAAGTTAAGTTGCTGTATATCCAAAGTGTAATTTGGACTTATTTATATGTACTTTTAATAATGATATTTGTAAATTATTTTTTACAAATTGTTTTAATATACATATATATACATTAGCGTATGTCCGTGCTTGAAGGCACGGTGTAAATAATGATGAATAGCTATCATTGGTGCAATTTCCCCTTTACTGAATTACTAAAATTCTGTGGCACTACCTTTGTTTACAACAATTAATTTCTTTATTAATCCATCATGCAGATCTACAAATAATGGATTAAAAATAGTGCATGCATTAAGCACTCAGTACAATAAGGCAAATTTTTTGGAAAAGAGTTGTAGATCTAACATAAATCTATATAATAAACAATGGGTCTGAAACAGTACATGCAAAGGGCACTACCTTTGTTTTTTGATGGAGTAGTTTATTTTGTTTATTTTTGTGCTCCCATCAAAAGCTGTGTGTTGAACTTCATTGTATATTTTTCTTTTTTGGTTATAATATGACTTACTTATCCAAAAAAAAAAGAAGCCAAAAATGTTTTTCGAGTTTCAAAATTATACTGCAAGATAAAACTCAAACCAGTCATGCACTTTAATGCAACAATCAAACAGCATAAAATATAATCATCAAGCCTAATTCATACTGTTTCTTCCAATCTATCAACTGGGGATTGGATTATATATATAAAGCTTAAACAGTCAAATGGGAGGTCAGACAAAACAACCCTTGTTCACCTTTCCTTTCTTAAATATTAGGAAGAAACTTCAATTGGTTGGAGCCCATGTGTGCCAACAGGAGGAGAAGTAAAAACTTACTTGATTCAGTACATGTGGAAAAAGGGCAGAATCAACAAACGCAATGTGCAATCAAGTGCCCTATAAGTTTTCATAATCAACAATGGAGAAAGGGCATTAAACTTGAAAGAACAATAGACAGGTAATATAATCCTAGTGAGTTGTAGGGCATTAAACTTGAAAGAACAATGGAAGTTTGGGTTTTAACATAAATAATAAAAGCATGCCTAATATTTGCCACATGAAGGATGTCAAAAGTAGAGAACAGCAAAATTCCTCAAGTAAATGCAATAGTAAAAACACAATTAAAATTGTTAATCACTTGAAGATACAAAGCAAGCAAGAGATCATTGGTGGAATAGCTAGCATTAGACAAATGATGAAAAGCAGCCAATTCCTAAAAACTACCTATGCAAACAGATTGGTTTTATCTGCATGGGCTTTTTCAGACCCAGCACACAGATTGCAAAGAAATTTTACTGAACAACACTATTACAGTGAGCAAGAAATTGGGTACCGATATTACCAGATGATATGTTACTATCACCACAACCATACCACACTGCAAGTAGATGTTGCAACTTGAAAGTGCAACCATACTACACTTCAAATGAGGGCACTTCGAAAGATTGT
Source organism: Camellia sinensis (assembly GCF_004153795.1). NCBI lineage: Eukaryota > Viridiplantae > Streptophyta > Magnoliopsida > Ericales > Theaceae > Camellia > Camellia sinensis. The sequence continues at coordinate 119,954 of NW_021026220.1, read as the reverse complement.
TCACTAAATAATTTGACCATTTCTATAATGGAAGCGCGATAGGATATGAGTTCCTTTTTCTGTGTGCATCAATTACTTAGCAATTTCTTGGAATTTTGTTATCTTGTATGTTATCTCATAAAAAGTGGATGAAGATTTACATTTACTAATTTGGAACTATTTATTAGTTTGGTTGAAACTAATTCTTTTCTATTATACTAAAATTTCTGTAAATTAGAGGATGATTAGTTAGTTGCAGATTCCTTCATGGCAAAACATGGGGTAGCACCATGCATTAATAGAGAGAGAAGACCAGTTGACCTAATAATAAATAAACTATTAAGTGGCAACAGTAACTGGACATGGAAATGACCTAAAAAAAAAAACCAAAAACTGTTAAAAATGACTTCTTGACCTCCATCTTCTCTTGAATATTCTCTTTTAACTTATTAACCAAATTTCTTTGTTGCCGAACCAAACAAAATATTGCAAATGAAAGAGAGAAAAAAGGTAAGTGTGTGATTTTTTATTAGCAAGCCAGAAAAATTAGATACAGAGACACAGTTAGCACTTTTAAAGGGTTTTGACACATGTATACAACTAACCAATGATGAGCTTGGAATGTGTCACTACTACAAAAATAGTTAAAGATCACACTTTGACAAAAAAAAAATATCTCACTTTTATTGGAAGTGTGATAAAAAAATTAAATTGATATTTTAATCACACTTAATTTGATCGAGTGTGATAATATTCATTTTTTATGTCATTTTTCAATTAAGTGTGATTATATATATATTTTTTTAATCACACATTCTAATTAAAGTGTAATTATATATACATTACTACTTTTTAATCACACTTTTTAAATAAGTGTGATTATAGATATATTTTTTAATCACACATTCTAATTAAGTGTGATTATTTATATATTTTTTAATCACACCTTCTAATTAAAGTGTGATTATATATACACTACTACTTTTTAATCACACTTTTTAAATAAGTGTGATTGAAATTAAATTTTTTAACGACTGAAAAATAATTAGTTGCCAAAAGTATAGAATTGGCAACTAAAATTATGTTTAGTCGCCAAAAGTGGTCTTTTTTTTTCTAGTAAATAATTTATTTTTATATAAATTATGTTCAATAAAAAATAATTATCTTTATATATATCATTTTATATTAATATGGGTCTATGTACTATATAAATAATATATGTTGCATATATAATTATTGATATTATAGAGGTGCAGTGGAAAGAATGTGTTGTATAAGGTTTATGGTGTGAGAGGGGTTGATGGTTCGAATCTCTACAAGAGCAAATGAGAAGCTAGTGAGTGTAATTTTTTTTTTTCTTTCACGAATGAGCTTTTGGCGACTAAAAGGTTTGATCTAAATATTTTTAATCACACTTAAAAGGTGTGATCTAAATGTTATTAATCACACTTAAAATGTATGATTAAAAATGACCCTTTTTAATCACACTCCCAAATATCACACTTTAATAAAACTTAAAATGTGCGATTAAATAACATACATCGCACAAAAAAAGTGTGATCTTTATCTGTTTTTGTAGTAGTGTGTCCTATGCATTCACAAACACTGGAATGTAGCCCACGCATTAGTAGAGAGAGAAGACCAGTTGACCTAATAATAAATAAACTATTAAGTGGCAATAGTAACAGGACATGGAAATGAACTTAAAAAAAACAACAAAAGCTGTTGGAAATGACTTCTTGACCTCCACCTTCTCTTCAATATTTTCTTTTAATTTATTAACCAAATTTCTTTGTTGCCGAACCAAAAAAAAATATTGCAAATGAAAGAGAGAAAAAAGGTAAGTGTGTACCTAAAATTGCTGTAAACTGCAACCTATTTCTTTTGGCATGAATAAACTGCAACCTATTTTGTCTAAACACTGCAATTTTTTTCACAATTAATTGGCTTTGAAGTATGTGCCTATACATAATCACCACATTTAATCAGTTTGCAACATTGAGTGCATGTTTTGCCATGAAGAAATCTGCAACTGACTAATCATCCTCTAATTTACAGCAATTTTAGTATAATAGAAAAGAATTAGTTTCAACCAAACTAATAAAATTGTTGAAAATGACTTCTTGGCCTCCACCTTCTCTTGAATATTCTCTTTTAATTTATTAACCAAATTTCTTTGTTGCCGAACCAAAAAAAAATATTGCAAATGAAAGAGAGAAAAAAGGTAAGTGTGTACCTAAAATTGCTGTAAACTGCAACCTATTTCTTTTGGCATGAATAAACTGCAACCTATTTTGTCTAAACACTGCAATTTTTTTCACAATTAATTGGCTTTGAAGTATGTGCCTATACATAATCACCACATTTAATCAGTTTGCAACATTGAGTGCATGTTTTGCCATGAAGAAATCTGCAACTGACTAATCATCCTCTAATTTACAGCAATTTTAGTATAATAGAAAAGAATTAGTTTCAACCAAACTAATAAAATTGTTGAAAATGACTTCTTGGCCTCCACCTTCTCTTGAATATTCTCTTTTAATTTATTAACCAAATTTCTTTGTTGCCGAACCAAAAAAAAATATTGCAAATGAAAGAGAGAAAAAAGGTAAGTGTGTACCTAAAATTGCTGTAAACTGCAACCTATTTCTTTTGGCATGAATAAACTGCAACCTATTTTGTCTAAACACTGCAATTTTTTTCACAATTAATTGGCTTTGAAGTATGTGCCTATACATAATCACCACATTTAATCAGTTTGCAACATTGAGTGCATGTTTTGCCATGAAGAAATCTGCAACTGACTAATCATCCTCTAATTTACAGCAATTTTAGTATAATAGAAAAGAATTAGTTTCAACCAAACTAATAAAATTGTTGAAAATGACTTCTTGACCTTCACCTTCTCTTGAATATTCTCTTTTAATTTATTAACCAAATTTCTTTGTTGCCAAACCAAAAATAAATAAATAAATAAATAAAATAATAAAAAAAATATTGCAAATGAAAGAGAAAAAAAATGTAAAGTGTGCGCAGAATACCTCAAACTCTTAGCCTAACAATCGATTAAGGGTTTTTTTTGGGTAAAAGAGATTACCCAGAAGCACCACATAAATCAAACCCAGCAATATAAAATGAAAAGAAATCATTTACCCCAATCAATCAGATACAGAGATATAAATGAAACCCAACAATATAAAATGAAATGAAATCAGATACAAAGATACAAACCAGTTCACAGAAGATGTTTGATTAGCAAGCCAAAAAATTTGATGTATAGACACAAATAATATGCAAAAAACTGGTAGCAATATAAAATAAGAAGAAATCACTTACCCTAATTAATCAGATAGAGAGATAAAAAAATTAGATGTATAGACACAAATAATATGCAAAAAATTGATTGCCTGACAAAAGCAGTTTGTGTACAATCAAAGCCATTTTAAACGTAGTTAAACAATCAAACCCAAATAAACAGTTTATAAACCTAGATAAGGAACATAAAAAATGCTAGGGAAACAGAGAGAGAAGGAGAGCGAACGAAGAGAGAGGGTAGGAAAGAAGGATAGAGAGGGAGAGATAGCAGAAACAAGCCGAGACTAGAGAGTAGCGTCGGGAGCGAGCAAAGAAGGAGGGTATGGAAGAACAAGAAGAGAGAGGGAGAGAGAGAGATAAAGAGGGAATGAGGAGGAGACGTGGGTGAGAACAGAGAGGGAGAGAGAGATAAAGATAGAATGAAAAGGAGACGTAGGTAGGTGGAAGCCTAAATGTTTAGACGGGAACTACATAGATCTGAGCCATTGATATATATCCAGGATTGATATAGACTATTGATTTAAAATGTATCTCTGACACATTTTATACATTTTCAAAAACCCTTTTTGTCTTATTATATAGACTAGCGTATGCCTGTGCTTGAAGACACGGTATAAATAAATATTATGATTAGAATATAATTATAATCTCAACATTATTTAAATTTATTTTTTAATTTGATAAAATCACAAATTTATTATAAAATCTTGGAGTTCTCACAAAACTCCTCACTAAAACTCGCTTTTACTTATATAATAAATAGCTAGATAGATAGATGTGCCTAACGTACATGCAATTTCCACGGGCATATATACAATACTGGTTTTGCTTATATAATTATATGAAAATTGTACGTACGCCTGTAATGTCCTAGTGTATTACGGGCATACATTCATTGTATGAAAATATGTGTAAAATATATTGAACAAAAAGGAGAAAATAAAAAAAAATAAACAAATAGAGAGAAAAATAAAAATAGGAGAAAATAAAAAAAATAAAAAGAAAAGAGAGAGGAAGGTGGGATTATGGGATCATAGAAGGAGGGGTGTGCGAAAAGGAAAAAGTAAGAGAGAGAAGCAGGAAAGTAGAAAATGTATATGCAGAACTTTTTTTGGAAAATATATCTTAGTCATTGTTTTATAATTTGAACAGATCTGATCCATCCAAATGTCCTAATAGGACAAAAATATGTTAAAGATTCAAAAACCGTCCTACTTTATTAAAATATGCTGAAGATTCATATGAAATCTAAATTTACGAAGCCTATCAGGTATTCAATATATTTAAAAATAATAATTAATTGTTCAAATTCATTTAATTTGTGGAGTAAAAAATTCATTAATATAATCTCCACTATACACAGTAAAATCTGGCTCCTAATTATGGGATCGCAGAGTTTTCCATATAATATGAATAAAAATATGTGAACAAAAAGGAGAAAAAAAATAGAGAGAAAAATAAAAATGGGAGAAAAAAAATACAAAGAAAAGAGAGAGGAAGGTGGAATCATAGGATCATAGAAGGATGTGTGAGAAAAGGAAAAAGTAAGAGAGAAACAGGAAAATAGAAAATGTACATATAAGATATTTTTTAAAAAACATATCTCAGCTGTTATTTTATAATTTGAATAGATCTGAGTTATTCATATGTCCTAGTAGGACAAATGTGTATACGACAAATTCAAAAATCATCTTGCTTTATTATATAGATATATATAAATCCCTTACAGCTATGAATCAAGCAATATTATGTCAAACTCAGAATTATTTATTTAGATTTCTCTCATGTTAGAATTTCAATATGAGAAAATGTAAGGGATCCGTGGAGCTCATCATACATATCGTTTCGATAATATAAACCGTATATTTTTTAGGATTCATTGAGTAAAATATATATGTAAAAAAATCAAAATGGTTGGACATCGCACTACAACATATAAGAGTTTTGGAGACTAAATGTTTTGGTGTCTAAAAGTGAAAATTTTGTTTCAAAAGAAATTTAGAGACCAATTTCTATTGTCATGAGAATAGTCGCTAAAAGGTTGTTCGAAAAAGTAAAAAACAAGGCTTTTAGTGACAAAATTTTGAAAATGTCACTAATATACTTTTAGGGATAAAATAATTTGGTCTCAAAATAGTTTATTTTTTGAGACAAAAACTTTGGTCCAAAAATGATAATAATTCATCACTAATATCTAATTTTTGTTATAAAAATATAATAACGACCCTTTCCACAACAGAAAATTTTGGTCATTAAAAATTAATTTTGTCCCTAAATTTTAGTATCTAAAACCTTAATTTTTTGTAGTGTCGATAGCTAAATGTTTGAATCAAATTTATATTACAAAAAATGGATAGTTATTTTTAAAATTATATTTATCGTTCATTTTTTAAAAATAAATATAATTTAAATATATAGTTACCGATGTTCAACCATCTTGAATTTTTACTTGAATATTATACTTAATGAGTCTAAAAAAGTGAATGGTTTGACTATCGGAATTGATTTCAAAATGGGTATACCAAACCCAAATGCTCTTTCACATTGAGATATTAATTTGAGAGAAACCAAACCCTTAACAAAATGGGTGTTTTTTTTTGTTTTTTTTTTGTTTTTTTTGGAGATTCCAACTATCGAATGGTTTAGAAATAAATTGTAAGGTTTAGTCATCAATGCCAGTTCGATTTCCCACCTAATGCAATGAAGCCGTCGGACATGGCAAATAATTCTCCATGGAAATTTCAAGAGACCATCCTTTTTTTTTATATATTTATTTAATAAAAAGAAAATAAAATTACTGAATGTTCATATTTCATGCATTTTCTTTCCAATAAATGTGTTTATTTATTTTCTCTTTTACTTGTTGGGGGCTTCGACTACTATTATTTTCTCTTCGTCCAAATGCATGTCAAACTATGTGAGAGATATAGTAGTTTAATGAATAGATTGTCAAGCATTTCTAATATTATTATTGATCAAAGGTACATTGCAATGGTGTGACATTTTTTTCTATTTATATTGGAGTCCACTAAACATTATGTAGTCTTATGAAAATAGCACGGATTGTGTGCGCAATAATTTTTTTCTCTCAAATTGTTCCTATTTTGAACAGTATAAATATATATCTATATTGACTGTAAAATAATTTATAAAAAAAAAAAATACAAAAAGGTGAAAGGTGCAAGGGGTGTAAATTTGACCCGGGTTAGCCCATGTCAGGCCTCCCGTGCTCCCGCTAAAATTCGGGCAGCGCTAGGCCGAGCCATGGGCCAAAAAATTAGGCCCAGACCCAAGGGTATTCGGACTGGTGGGCGTGGGCTTGGGCGGGCTTGAAATTTTTTTTTTGTTTTTTTTAAAATTTTTCTACCAAAATTTTATTATTTTTCACAAAAAAAGACATTGAACCTCGGGCGGGGCCGTGAGTGGGCCGATGGGCCAAGCCATGGGCTAGGCTTCAAAATGATGGCCCAAGGTTAAGGTCTCGGGTTGGGCACGGGTTTGGGCCCAAACAGGTCGGGTCCACCCTGGGCTACAAGCAGGTTTCGGACCGCCTACGATCCACGGGCTATTTTTACACTCATACCTAACTATTGGCTAAACACACTGGCAGTATAAAATTTTAAGAAAACTAGATAATTATTCAAAATTCACACAGCTCTAGTATTTACATCGAAATATAGATATTCATCGTCATGATTTACTATTAGAAAAAATTACAATTCAGTATAAGTTTTCAACATAAATTACAAATTAATGGTAAAATTTAACAATTTTAATAATTGAAGTAATAAACTTTTCCATTACTTAATAATTTATTTAATTTTTTTTGTTATTAGTGATTTGCAATTTTTTCTTACTATTACATGTTAAAATATAAAAAAATTATAGATCCCATGCCACACCGCCCCCACAAGAAACTTTTCAAAAACGTGTACACAAACCTAAGGTGATTTTTCAAAACAAAAAAATAAATAAATAAATAAAAATAAAAATAAAAATAAAATAAAAATAAAAATTACACACATAAGATGGTAGAAAATTATGAGAGTGGCTTGATGGGTGAAGTATTGAATTATTTTGAGTAGTGTTATTTAGATTAAAAAAATTAGATTTATGTTTTAAGTATATCATAATTTATCAAAATATATAATAGAGTTAATTGTTAAAAAGTTCACTTTAGTAATTGTTTACGGCATTAGATTCAGTAGATTTTTTTGTTAATGAAAAGTTCACATTTTATGAAATAGTTTGATGAAAAATCATTTTATTGGTTTTAAAAAACATTTTATTCCTATTTTTACTCCATAATTTATCAGTTGATTTTTTTTTTTATTTTGTTGACTTTTCGTTGACTATCTATTCAAATTATTTTTTATCTTTTTAATTTTTTTTTATCTATCTGTTTAAATTTTTCTTATCTGCTCAATTTTTTTTGTCTATTTGTTCAATTTTTTAACTATCTATTCAAATATTTTCCTATCTATTTATTTTTTTCTGTTCAATTTTTTTTTTTATCTTTTAAAATAATAATTTCTTATCTGTTACTCAATTTTGAAAGCCCATTTTTCCTATCTATTTGAAATTCACAAACTAATTTTTTTATCTGTTGGAATTATCCACCACCAACATGCAAATATTACACACAAATTCGCAAACTATTATTATTTGTTCAAATTTTGAACAATTTTGTCCTATTATCTGTTTAAACTTTGAACTTGATCTAACTTTTTTTTTTTTTTGATCGGCAAAGTAAAAAATTTCATTAACAACATGAAATTAAAGGTACAGGAAGATGGCATGCATCGAGAGAGATTCGGAAAGTACAAATTACCCCTACTATTGCAACTCACATCCATACAACCAATCCCTTGACCTCACGTTTTTTTTTTTATTTTTAAAACAAGAGTTAAGAAGCAAAAAAAAAAAAAAAAAAAGTTAAGAAGGACTTAACTATAAAAAAAAATACAAGAAACTCCACAAAATCTACCCACATAAACCAACTCAAATCAAAACCCAACACCGAACACCAAAACTTTCCCGCCCACTTGCTATTTTTCAAACTAAAGCTATCTACAACGCCTGACAACACCCAGCACCCACATGTGCTGCACGCCCACAACCTGTGCTTTCCACCTGTGCTGCACGCCCACAACCTGTGATATTCACCTGTGCTACATAGCCAAATAAACCACTCTTGAGCCCCACACCTGATACACAGTTACACTGGTACACTCAACCACCAAACTTGCCGGACAAACAGGCTCCATTGCCGTGATACACAGCTCCAGTGCAGATTTAAAATACACTGATACACAGCTCCACTGCCGGACAACCACCCGTGACCGAACCTCCTTCTTGATGCAGCCTCCTCTTCTCCGAGACCCAAACAGCTCCCTCCATTGCAGACTGATACACAGCTACACTGAAGCACTCTACCTCCATACAGGCTCCATTTCCGTCAACAACCACCCGTGACCTATCCTCCCTCCTACACCGATCCTCTTTTGCTCCTTTGCTCCATTTACTCTCCTCTTCTTGCTTCACCCTCCTCTTCTAACCTGCTGCAATCACTCCCAAAGCCCAGCCACGACCTCACCCAGTCTAGCCCAGCCACGCCATCTCCAAGCATACCTGCTACAACCTAAGCTGCTGTTTTTACTCATGCTTTTATGTTGTCTTCTTTTTTCTATTCTTTAACAAATTCTCACAATGTTAGCATTTTATGCAATGCAGTTTCGATTGTCTTGTTGGACTGGGACACACAAGAAATTGCCTACAATGGATATAACACGATTTTATCCCCATGGGGCAATCGAATTTATAGAGATCAACCCGCAGGCTGGAGAACAGTTACCACAAGTTAGTCTTCTACTTCAGCTTAAATCTATTGAGTTGTTGTACTTTTCTGGATACAAGTATGAGATGGAGCTGGTGAAGCTATTGTTGGAAAAGACCGTTAGTTTAGAGACTATGTCTGTGGTTTTTGAAGATCCTGAACAATATGTAGATGTGTTCTTGCTTCAATGTCGTGTTCCTATTAATCAGAGAGAGTTTCTTCAAGAACAAGTGTGTCTCTACACCAGAGCTTCCCCTCGTGCCCAGATCTTGTTTATCTGAAATTTCTGTGCATTTTCAAAAGGTGAGAATCTTCTAATTAATGGGAACTTTTTTATTTGGTTGATTAGAACAATCTGCAAGGGATTGGTCTTGAAACTTGAACTTGCTTTGATTACCTAACTTACCTAAGTGAATCATGTCAAACAATTGACGGCGTCGCACACAAATCTATGCGCAATTGTGTGAAGTTCAGAGACTGCCTCCTAAGGAATTTTTTCGTTTGTTGCAATCTGTTTCATCATCATCATCATCATCAACAACAAAATGAACAACAATCTAAAAAAAATACTAAATAAATTAGAAGAAGAAGAAAATGAGAAACCCTAGAGATCGATTGAGGTGAGAGAGAGAGAGACAGAGAATGAAGAGAGAGGAGGACTTCGGGGACGGAGATGAACTTCAGCAATGGTTAGATCTGATCGGGACTTTGTGGGTTTCACAGATATGAGATATGAGATCGGCGACGGCGCCACTGCGAAGGGTGGATTTGTACAACGGTGGTGGTAGATCTGGAAGTTGTTTGACTTTCTGTAAAGCTTCCAAGAGAGGCTTTTGGTTCTTCCTTTTCAGATACTGCAATCATATATATATATATATATATTGAGGGTGAAATAGATAACTTTCTAAATTGAAATTCACACTAAAAATAGAACTGATTACAGATATAATATATATATGGAGAGAGAAATTGCCTTTCCGGTGAAGTGAATGCGGCATTCGACGGCGAGGGAAATGCCGACGATGACAGTGTAGATGTCGGCAACAGACTTTTGGTTTGTTCTCACTCTCCGAGGTGGACAGAGAAGTCGCCAGAGGTAGCGTTGATGTTGTATCCAAGGACGTCGGTGGGGGAGACCGACAGGGAAGCCGTAGTTGGTGAGTTTGGCCTGGGCAGTTAGTGGTGGCGACTTTGACGATGGGTTTGGGTTAGGGTTTGGGTTAAGGGTTGAAGAGGAGAGAGAGAGAAGAAGAAGAAGAGAAGAGAAGAGAGGGAAGAGAAAGATGAGAGAGAGAGAGAAAATATGCCACACCTTTCACCTTTTTGTATTTTTTTTTTTATAAATAATTTTATAGTCAACATGCATATTATTTTGTAAATATTTGTCAATGAGATTCAAAAATACTAGGGAAAAGAGTATATAAAATTGAAAATCAATGTTAGAAAACTTCAAAAAAATTGAGAAAAACCCAAGTTTCTACATTAATTTTTGAAATAATCTTCTATGTAAGAGAAAATAATGTGAAACAAATCAAACAAATAAAAATAAATTACTTATAGAATTTATTTATAGAAATAAATAAGTACAAAAATGATCAAGTCGAGTGTGTGACACTCTATCATTAAGATAGATTCGCCCTGCTCCGGTACTTACGGATAAATGGCGTCTATTTTCTAGAATACAATGATCTTACACAAATTGTAATAGCACTTCAAATAATTTGTACGACGAACTAGAACTTGTGTTCTATACCCTCAGAATTTTTGTCTAAAAGTAATATGAAAAAATATCTATGTAAGAGAGCAAAAATGAAAGGCAACAAGTGAATTTTCGAAATGAACAAACTGCTGGAAGATGGCTTAATTTATAGGCAAGTTGGTGTCTTTTTGGAAGACCTGAACAAGTCTAACCAAGGACCAAACATATGTAATTCAAACTAATCAGATATATATTCAAACTGAACAGGCACATAAATTCAAATCTATTTGAAATAGTTTGAATTACTGGAAGATGGAAGGGAATTTTGGACTAAAAGACGCACCTGGAAGTGGCACTATTTGGACAAGAAATTTGAATTCAAATTTGGCGCAAAATTTGAATTAATTTCGTTTAGAAAAAAAAAAATTCTCGCATGAATTTTGATAAAATTCAAATAAATTTTGTCTAAAAAATTAATGTTAAGACCCAACCCATAACCTGCACCCCGCATAGCTGGTTGGACAGTGGCGAAACGCGTGTGGTGGTTTGAGCTAAAGCTCACTTTGTCCATGACTCATTCCTTCTACAAACTTGGGATGCCCCTTGGGGCCTAACCCAAGCTTGTTTACCTAGAACTTATATACATACACAAGTTCTTTTAAAGTTTCAATGTGAGACAATCATTTTAAGGTAATCAACATTTGACTCTTTAATTTTTCATTACATGAATCCAAAAACGACATCAACTTTCCATTCACTCATAAATGGTTTTGACGAACCGTTTGTACCGTGTGACTTGTTATGCGGCAAGGAACACGTTGGACCCACCCCAAAAGATGTATGGGTCCCAATCAAATTTGAGCTCAAAATTAACCCAAAATAAGCCTATAAAAAATCATAATTTCCAACATTAATATCATGAAAATCAATCTTTATCAAAATGATTATATCATTCATTATAGCAAACCTTCTAAGTGGCATGAAATTATGTAAGAATTTTGTACCCAAAGAAAATAAAATAACGCTAAAATAAATGGAAATGAAAATGTTTGGAGAAAATGACATTTCTTTGATAAAATTATATGTTTATATAGAAAAATTTTAAATTTTAATTTGAATTTTATATAAATGTTTAGAAAATATTAGCATTTATAGTTATTTATTATGAAAAATAATAATAGGCCTATAGATTTGATTATGGTTGTTTGGGGTGTCCTAAATAAGTACACTTTTTGTCTTTTTCGACTAAAAAGTTGAGGAAAAAAATATGGATGTTTGGGTTAACTTTTTAATTTTTTTATGGAAAAATGTGTATTAAAAAATTGTAGAATAATGCTTGGGACCCCCTTTTGGGGGTCACCCCCTCACCCCTTTGCCACGTGACGGGTGGTGATTGGAGGAGCAGGAAAAAAAAGAAAAAGAAGAGAGAAGCGGGAAAATAGAAAATGTACATGTAAGATATTTTTTAAAAAACATATCTCAGCTGTTATTTTATAATTTGAATAGATCTGAGTTATTCATATGTCTCAGTAGGACAAATGTGTATAGGACAAATTCAAAAATCATCTTGCTTTATTATATAGATATATATAAATCCCTTACAGCTATGAATCAAGCAATATTATGTCAAACTCAGAATTATTTATTTAGATTTCTCTCATGTTAGAATTTCAATATGAGAAAATGTAAGGGATCCGTGGAGCTCATCATACATATCGTTTCGATAATATAAACCGTATATTTTTTAGGATTCATTGAGTAAAATATATATGTAAAAAAATCAAAATGGTCGGACATTGCACTACAACATATAAGAGTTTTGGAGACTAAATGTTTTGGTGTCTAAGAGTGAAAATTTTGTTTCAAAAGAAATTTACGGACCAATTTCTATTGTCATGAGAATAGTCGCTAAAAGGTTGTCCGAAAAAGTAAAAAACAAGGCTTTTAGCAACAAAATTTTGAAAATGTCACTAATAGACTTTTAGGGATAAAATAATTTGGTCTCAAAATAGTTTATTTTTTGAGACAAAAACTTTGGTCCAAAAAAGATAATAATTCATCACTAATATCTAATTTTTGTTATAACAATATAATAACGACCCTTTCCACTACAAAAAATTTTGGTCATTAAATTTTAATTTTGTCCCTAAATTTTGGTATCTAAAACCTTAATTTTTTGTAGTGTTGATAGCTAAATGTTTGAATCAAATTTATATTACAAAAAATGGATAGTTATTTTTAAAATTATATTTATCGTTCATTTTTTAAAAATAAATATAATTTAAATATATAGTTACCGATGTTCAACCATCTTGAATTTTTACTTGAATATTATACTTAATGAGTCTAAAAAAGTGAATGGTTTGACTATCGGAATTGATTTCAAAATGGGTATACCAAACCCAAATGCTCTTTCACATTGAGATATTAATTTGAGAGAAACCAAACCCTTAACAAAATGGGTGTTTTTTTTTGTTTTTTTTTTGTTTTTTTTGGAGATTCCAACTATCGAATGGTTTAGAAATAAATTGTAAGGTTTAGTCATCAATGCCAGTTCGATTTCCCACCTAATGCAATGAAGCCGTCGGACATGGCAAATAATTCTCCATGGAAATTTCAAGTGACCATCCTTTTTTTTTATATATATTTATTTAATAAAAAGAAAATAAAATTACTGAATGTTCATATTTCATGCATTTTCTTTCCAATAAATGTGTTTATTTATTTTCTCTTTTACTTGTTGGGGGCTTCGACTACTATTATTTTCTCTTCGTCCAAATGCATGTCAAACTATGTGAGAGATATAGTAGTTTAATGAATAGATTGTCAAGCATTTCTAATATTATTATTGATCAAAGGTACATTGCAATGGTGTGACATTTTTTTCTATTTATATTGGAGTCCACTAAACATTATGTAGTCTTATGAAAATAGCACGGATTGTGTGCGCAATAATTTTTTTCTCTCAAATTGTTCCTATTTTGAACAGTATAAATATATATCTATATTGACTGTAAAATAATTTATAAAAAAAAAAATACAAAAAGGTAAAAGGTGCAAGGGGTGCAAATTTGACCCGAGTCAGCCCATGTTAGGCCTCGCGTGCTCCTGCTAAAATTCGGGCAGCGCTAGACCGAGCCATAGGCCAAAAAATTAGGCCCAGACCCAGGAGTATTCGGACTAGTGGGCGTGGGCTTGGGCGGGCTTGAAATTTTTTTTTTGTTTTTTTTAAAATTTTTTTACTAAAATTTTATTATTTTCCACAAAAAAAAGACATTGGACCTCGGGCGGGGCTGTAAGTGGGCCGATGGGCCAGGCCACGGGCTGGGCTTCAAAATAATGGCCCAAGGTTAAGGTCTCAGGTTGGGCCCAAACAGGTCAGGTCCACCCTGGGCTACAAGCAGGTTTCGGACCGCCTACGACCCACGGGCTATTTTTACACTCATACCTAACTATTGGCTAAACACACTGGCACTATAAAATTTTAAGAAAACTAGATAATTATTCAAAACTCACACAGCTCTAGTATTTACATCGAAATATAGATATTCATCGTCATGATTTACTATTAGAAAAAATTACAATTCAGTATAAGTTTTCAACATAAATTACAAATTAATGGTAAAGTTTAACAATTTTAATAATTGAAGTAATAAAATTTTCCATTACTTAATAATTTATTTAATTTTTTTTGTTATTAGTGATTTGCAATTTTTTCTTACTATCACATGTTAAAATATAAAAAAATTATAGATCCCATGCCACACCGCCGCCACAAGAAACTTTTCAAAAATATGTGTACACAAACCTAAGGTGATTTTTCAAAAAATAAAAATAAAAATTACACACATAAGATGGTAGAAAATTATGAGAGTGGCTTGATGGGTGAAGTATTGAATTATTTTGAGTAGTGTTATTTAGATTAAAAAAATTAGATTTATGTTTTAAGTATATCATAATTTATCAAAATATATAATAAAGTTAATTGTTAAAGAGTTCACTTTAGTAATTGTTTAAGGCATTAGATTCAGTAGATTTTTTTGTTAATGAAAAGTTCACATTTTATGAAATAGTTTGATGAAAAATCCTTTTATTGGTTTTAGAAAACATTTTATTCCTAATTTTACCCCATAATTTATCAGTTAATTTTTTTTTATTTGTTGACTTTTCGTTGACTATCTATTCAAATTATTTTTTATCAATTTTTCTTATCTGCTCAATTTTTTTGTCTATTTGTTCAATTTTTTAACACTCTATTCAAATATTTTCCTATCTATTTATTTTTCTGTTCAATTTTTTTTTTATCTTTTAAAATAACAATTTCTTATCTGTTACTCAATTTTGAAAGCCTATTTTTCCTATCTATTTGAAATTCACAAACTAATTTTGAAAGCCCATTTTTCCTATCTATTTGAAATTCACAAACTAATTTTTTTATCTATTGGAATTATCCACCACCAACACGCAAATATTACACACAAATTCGCAAACTATTATTATTTGTTCAAATTTTGAACAGTTTTGTCCTATTATCTGTTTAAACTTTGAACTAGATCTAACTTATACGACGCCGGCCGGCCCCAAAGTGAGGCCTGGAAAGGAGGTTTTTTAGAGAGAGGGAGAGAGAGACGGAGAGAGAGGTTTTTTTCTAACTTATATGTCGCATTTTTTTTTTTTCGTTTGTTGCAATCTGTTTCATCATCATCATCATCATCAACAACAAAATGAACAACAATCTAAAAAAAATACTAAATAAATTAGAAGAAGAAGAAAATGAGAAACCCTAGAGATCGATTGAGGTGAGAGAGAGAGAGACAGAGAATGAAGAGAGAGGAGGACTTCGGGGACGGAGATGAACTTCAGCAATGGTTAGATCTGATCGGGACTTTGTGGGTTTCACAGATATGAGATATGAGATCGGCGACGGCGCCACTGCGAAGGGTGGATTTGTACAACGGTGGTGGTAGATCTGGAAGTTGTTTGACTTTCTGTAAAGCTTCCAAGAGAGGCTTTTGGTTCTTCCTTTTCAGATACTGCAATCATATATATATATATATATATATTGAGGGTGAAATAGATAACTTTCTAAATTGAAATTCACACTAAAAATAGAACTGATTATAGATATAATATATATATGGAGAGAGAAATTGCCTTTCCGGTGAAGTGAATGCGGCATTCGACGGCGAGGGAAATGCCGACAATGACAGTGTAGATGTCGGCAACAGACTTTTGGTTTGTTCTCACTCTCCGAGGTGGACAGAGAAGTCGCCAGAGGTAGCGTTGATGTTGTATCCAAGGACGTTGGTGGGGGATACCGACAGGGAAGCCGTAGTTGGTGAGTTTGGCCTGGGCAGTTAGTGGTGGCGACTTTGACGATGGGTTTGGGTTAAGGGTTGAAGAGGAGAGAGAGAAGAAGAGAAGAGAAGAGAGGGAAGAGAAAGATGAGAGAGAGAGAGAGAAAATATGCCACACCTTTCACCTTTTTGTATTTTTTTTATAAATAATTTTATAGTCAACATGTATATTATTTTGTAAATATTTGTCAATGAGATTCAAAAATACTAGGGAAAAGAGTATATAAAATTGAAAATCAATGTTAGAAAACTTTAAAAATTTTGAGAAAAACCCAAGTTTCTACATTAATTTTTGGAATAATCTTCTATGTAAGAGAAAATAATGTGAAATAAATCAAACAAATAAAAATAAATTACTTATAGAATTTATTTATAGAAATGAATAAGTATAAAAATGATCAAGTCGAGTGTGTGACACTTTATCATTAAGATAGATTCGCCCCGCTCTGGTACTTACGGATAAATGACGTCTATTTTCTAGAATATAATGATCTTACACAAATTGTAATAGCACTTCAAACAATTTGTACGACGAACTAGAACTTGTGTTCTACACCCTCAGAATTTTTGTCTAAAAGTAATATGAAAAAATATCTATGCAAGAGAGCAAAAATGAAAGGCAACAAGTGAATTTTCGAAATGAACAAACTGCTGGAAGATGGTCTTAATTTATAGGCAAGTTGGTGTCTTTTTGGAAGACCTGAACAGGTCTAACCAAGGACCAAACAGATGTAATTCAAACTAATCAGATATATATTCAAACTGAACAGGTACATAAATTCAAATCTGTTTGAAATAGTTTGAATTGTTGGAAGATGGAAGGGAATTTTGGACTAAAAGACGCACCTGGAAGAGGCACTATTTGGACAAGAAATTTGAATTCAAATTTGGCGCAAAATTTGAATTAATTTTGTTTAGAAAAAAAAAAATTTCTCGCAAGAATTTTGATAAAATTCAAATAAATTTTGTCCAAAAAATTAATGTTAGGACCCAACCCATAACCTGCACCCTGCTTGGCTGGTTGGACAGCGGCGAAACGCGTGTGATGGTTTGAGCTAAAGCTCACTTTGTCCATGACTCCTTCCTTCTACAAACTTGGGATGCCCCTTGGGGCCTAACCCAAGCTTGTTTACCTAGAACTTATATCTATATACACAAGTTCTTTTAAAGTTTCAATGTGGGACAATCATTTTAAGGTAATTAACATTTGACTCTTTAATTTTTCATTCCATGAATCCGAAAACGACATCAACTTTCCATTCACTCATAAATGGTTTTGATGAACCGTTTGTACCGTGTGACTTGTTATGCGGCAATGAACACGTTGGACCCACCCCAAAAGACGTATGGGTCCCAATCAAATTTGAGCTCAAAATTAGACCAAAATAAGCCTATAAAAAATCATAATTTCCAACATTAATATCATGAAAATCAATCTTTATCAAAATGATTATATCATTCGTTATAGCAAACCTTCTAAGTGGCATGAAATTATGTAAGAATTTTGTACCCAAAGAAAATAAAATAACGCTTGTAGGGATGTATTTTCTGAATACCAACACGTGGCATGGTGACACCGACGTGTCAGCCGAGATGCCACGTGTCCTGGTAGGCACTTTTTTTGTCAAAGTCTTCTATTTTTTTGTCATAGGCCCTTATCCGATATAAGCGGATAAGGGACAAGAGTCCTAGATAAAAGAGAAGACTTTGCTAAGATAATGATAAAACTCTTAGGAAGTTTATCTTTATCTCTTGAAGAGTCCAAAGTTGACATTGAATTGGAGTCCATAGAAGTCAGACTTCTAGTGGGACTTGGATTGAGTAAACTATAAAAGAGAGGCACCCCCGTGGGTCTAAGGTACACAGTTTTATACTCAAGCTTGTGAGTTTAGCACTTGATTATCTTTGAGAGATATACTGACTTGATCGTCGGAGTGCCCCCGGGTGGAAGAGCCACCGCCGGAGCCTTTTCTTTCTGTTGCAGGTCATCTGAAACCATCTATTTTGCTAGTACTCTCCAGCTGATTACTAGGCGGGCAGTGTGGTCAGAAAATTACCCACACAATTTGGCGCCGTTTGTGGGAATCTCAGGAGAATAGATGGCCAGTGACGGACAGAGGGAAAACATTGGGGGCGACACTCCTGCTAGGAATGGCAGACCAATTAATCTTGACGTTGAAGGAGACAACCACAGTACAGAAAATCATGACCCGGGTCACGGAGAGAAAGACGTCGGCCAGGAGGGCGGTACTTCGAAGCGAACAAACCAAAGCAAGTATTATAACGAAGATAACCTTCAGGTATGGAGGGATAGGTGCCTACGGAGAGATGAGGAAGTAAAAGAATTGGCAAACAAGTTGGCAGACCTACAGTCAGTGGTCAACTTCATGATGCAAAACAATGTTATGCAGCCACCATACCCGCTGCAAGATACGCCGATGCCAGCAATTAACACCCAGAAGGGAGGAAGGAAAGCAATCCCCGAAGCCCCTCAGCACACCAGGAGTGGAAGGCACTCACACCGACCTTCCAGGGAAGTCGGACGAGACGAGCCGAGGCAAGAAGAGTCCCGAAGGACACATCGAATAAAGGATCCAGGGCCCAACGAACATCGGCATGTTCAAGGGCAGGCACTCTGCTTTGACACAACCCATGGAGAAAGATCCAAACGGGCCCACCACGAGGCCGAAAGTAGTGTACCAAAAAGATTGAAGTCCAGAGATAGCCGAGCTCCAGGTAGGAGTAAGGAAGACTTGAGGGATTACCTCAAAAGGAGGCAGCAGAATGTTGAAGCTGAGGTGACATCCCTAGTTAAGCCGAGAATACCGTTCTCGGTGGAACTGGACAAATTTGAAGCACCAAAGAGATTCAGTATGCCAATGTTCCAAATTTATGATGGTAAGTCAGATCCCAACTTTCATGTTGGACTATACCTGAACTCAATGGCATTATACAGTGGGAACGAGCCGTTGCTCTGCAAAGTATTTCCCTCATCCTTTGGGGAAATTGCATCTGATTGGTTCCATAAACTACCGAAGGGAAGCGTAAAGACATGGGAAGGCCTGGCCGAGATGTTTGTGGCCAGATTTGTAACGAACAAATTACAGCCCTTGAGGGTCGACGCCTTGATGGCTTTAAGAATCACCAAGGAAGAAGGCCTTAGGGCCTACGCGAAGAGGTACTATGAGGTGTTCAATCGAATACCCGAATGCAACCAAGAAGTGGCGGTCGTGTCTTTCAAGAACAGCCTGAAAGATGACTGCCCACTACGGAAGTCTTTGGCAAAAACATTGCCAAAAAGCATGGAGGAACTCATGGCGAGAATCGAGAAGTACGCCAGAGCCGAGGAAGATACGTTGGGAAACAAAGAGATGAAGCAGGAGAAGGGAAACGGCTCACCGACGCGAGGCCGAGGTACCAACGGGCCGACCAAACAAAAAACAGAATTGAAGGGTAAACAGGCAGTGACGACGGTGTTCCGAATCCTTATCCATAAAGTCCTGGACCAAATACGAAATCAACCTTATTTCAAGGCACCGACAAGAGCTCTAGGGGAATTTATGGGAAGAAACGTTGGTAGGCGATGTGCTTACCATAATGAAGAAGGACACCCAACTCAGGGTTGCAGAGCCTTAAAAGCACACTTAGAAAACCTAGTAAGGCAAGGCCATCTGAGGGACCTTGTTGATGAGGCCAGGACAAGAGAAGAACAGGCAAGATTGCCTCAAGCACCAGCAGCACCGCCTCCCCCAGCACAGCAACCACAGGCAGGAGGACCACGGGTGGTTAATGTAATCCACTCAAAGGTGAACGAAAGCGACATTCGGGGAGAAACCCAAAGAGTAAAACACATGCAACACGTGAACCAGGTCGGATACAAAAGACCTCGGCCTGAAGAATGCCAAGGACCGATGATAACTTTCACTGAAGCCGACCTGGAGTTGGTCCAACATCCGCATAATGATGCCTTGGTAGTATCCCTCCGGGTTGGGGAATGCCAAGTGAAACGCATCCTGATAGATCAAGGCAGCTCTTGTGACATCATGTACGTCAGATGTTACAAGGAGCTGGGCCTTCACCCTGACGACCTGGAACAATCCAGCAGCCCTATGGTCGGCTTCAATGGAACACCGACATGGCCACTGGGCGCAGCAAGCGTGGAAGTACAAGCTGGTACTAAAAAGATCAAGACAGAATTTATGGTGATTGACACACCCTCACCATATAACATCATCTTGGGAAGACCATGGTTGCATGCAATGGGGGCAGTTCCCTCAACACTGCATCAACTACTACGGTTCCCAACAGAGCATGGGATTGAAGAAGTCAGAGGAGATCAACTGCAGGCAAAAACTTGTTCCATGGCAGCAATGAAGACTACTTGCAGCATTCGAAAGCCAAAAGAGGTAGAGATCGAAGACGAGGACATGGAGGTCCTAGATGATGTCGGCGAGGAGCCAACCGAAAAGAGTGAAGAGATACTAAAGAAAATCCTTGTCCAGGAGGGCGACGAAGAACGCTTCTTTCTTCTCGGCTCAGGCTTAGCCGAAAAAGAGGAAAGAGAACTGGAAGATTTTTTGAGAACCAACATTGAGGTGTTCACCTGGACACCTTACGAGATGCTTGGCATTGACCCCGAGGTCACTTGCTACAGACTGAACGTCGACAGGTCGGCAAAACCTGTGATTCAACGAGCCAGAAGACCGACGTTGATGCATGTCGAAGCAGTAGAAGAAGAAGTAGATAGACTTCTGGACGCCAGGGCCATCCGAGAAGTTCACTACCCAACTTGGCTATCCAACACAGTAGTGGTGAAGAAGAAGAACGGCAAATGGAGGGTTTGTGTAGACTTTACCAGCCTCAACAAAGCCTGCCCCAAAGACAGCTTTCCTCTGCCCAAGATTGACCAGCTCGTAGACGCTACTTCAGGGCATGAAAGGATGAGTTTTCTGGATGCATATAGGGGGTACCACCAGATTGCTATGCACCCTCTAGACGAGGAGAAAATCACGTTCATCACCCCCTAAAGGCCTGTACTGTTACAAAGTAATGCCTTTTGGGTTGAAAAACGCAGAAGCAACTTACCAAAGGTTAGTAACAAAAATGTTCAAGCACCTGATTGGCAAAACGGTAGAAGTCTACATCGATGACATGGTCGTGATGACCAAGGAATCTAAAGGTCATCTTGCCGACCTAAAAGAAGTCTTTGATATACTCAAAACATACCGGCTCCGACTCAACGCATCAAAGTGCGCATTTGGAGTTGGATCAGGTAAATTTTTAGGGTATCTGGTAATGAGAAAGGGCATTGAGGCCAGCCCAGACCAAATCAAGGCCATCCTAGAGCTGCAGAGCCCGACGTCGGCAAAACAGGTTCAGATGCTTACTGGAAGGGCTGCAGCCCTAAACAGGTTCATCAGCAGAAGCTCAGATAAATGCAGACCCTTCTTCAACTTGGTGAAAAAAGCCACAGACTTTCTGCGAACAGAAGAATGCGAAGCCGCTTTAACCGACCTAAAAAAGTACTTGACCACAACCTCGGTTCTTTCCAATCCAGAACCAGGGGAAGAACTGTTTTTGTATATGGCAGTTTCAGAACACGCAGTCAGTGCAGTACTAATCCGAGAAGAAATAAGAGAGCAAAAGGCTGTTTATTATGTAAGTAAAACCTTGGCCGATGCAGAAACAAGGTATCTACCACTAGAGAAATTAATGCTAGCCTTAGTAATGGCTTCAAAAAAGTTGAACCATTACTTTCAGGCGCACAAGATTGTGGTCTTAACAGAGCATCCACTGAAGTCCTCGTTGCAGCAAGGAGATTAAACAGGAAAGATAACAAGATGGGTCGTAGCCCTAGGTCAGTATGACCTGGAGTTTAGGCCGAGAACAGCAATTAAAGGCCAAGTTGTGGCTGACTTCGTGGCAGAATTCACCCCCGAAACCATCGAACATCGGGCTCCGTTGAGCCAGGATGAGCATTGTCCCAGCAAACAAGGAGAATCCCAGCCAAAGGCAAAAGAGCAAAGGAAGGAAAAGCTCAGACCCTGTAGCATCTACATCGGCGACTCATTCAGACTATTCGTCGATGGAAGTTCGAACCGACAAGGAGCGGGGGCAGGAGTACTGCGGATATCTCCAGATGGAGAAATAATAGAACAGTCCATCCGTTTGGGGTTCAAGGCCTCATTAATTGCAGGGCTAAAATTGGCAACAGCAGCAGAAGCAGATGAGGTAATAGTTTTTTGTGATTCACAACTTATTGTTAACCAATCAACAGGTGAATTTGCAGCCAGAGACGAAAGGATGTCGGCATATGCAAAAGAGGTCATCAGATTGGCAGCCCTATTTCAGAATTGCCGACTACTCCAAGTTAGCCGAGATGACAACACCTACGCCGACGCGTTGGCTAACCTGGCAAGTTCAATGCAGACTGGAAAAACAAGGACAATTATGATCGACTATATGTCGGGCCCGAGCATAAAACCAGAGAACACAGAGCAGCAAGCAATGTGTGTGGACATGGGGCTAAGCTGGATGGATGCAATTGTTGCATTCCTGAAAGAAGAAAAACTGCCAGAAGATCGTAAGGAGGCACACAAAGTCAGACTGAAATTGGCAAGATTCTTTCTGACAGAAGATGGACACCTCTACAGAAGGTCCTTCACTGGACCACTTTTAAGGTGCGTACACCCTTTGCAGGTTGAAGATTTCCTATATGAAATTCATGAAGGAATTTGTGGAAGCCATGCTGGGGGCAGATCATTAGCCCACAGGGCCATTACCCAGGGGTATTGGTGGCCCTACATGCAAAAGGATGCTGAAGCCTATGTAAAGAAGTGTGAACAATGCCAAAAGTTTGCACCTTTGATACATCAGCCAGCTGCTAACCTAAACCCAGTGTCCAGCCCTTGGCCGTTTGCTCAATGGGGCATGGATCTGGTTGGGCAACTTCCCCAGGCAACTGGGTAGAGAAAATACTTGCTGGTGGCAATAGATTACTTTACAAAATGGATAAAGGCAGAACCTCTTGCCAAAATCCGAGATGTGGACGTCAAGAACTTTATATGGAGAAACATCATCACCAGATTTGGGATTCCAAGAGCAATAGTTGCCAACAACGGAACACAGTTTGACAGCAAACTCATCAAAAACTTTTGTGCGAAATTCAAGATCAAGAATTACTTTTCAACACCAAGTTTTCCCCAAAGTAATGGGCAAACAGAAGCATCCAACAAAGTAATTTTGGATGGAATAAAGAAGAGGCTGCAGGCAGCAAAAGGAAAGTGGGTAGACGAGTTACCCAACGTGCTTTGGGCATATTGGACTACGCCGAGAAGATCAACAGGGGAATCCCCCTTTGCCATGGCTTATGGCACAGAAGCTGTCATCCCATTGGAGATCGGCATCCCAAGGATCAGGACCCAGGGAGTAGAGAATGGCACCAACGACATACTCTTAGCCCGAAATCTAGATCTTTTGGAAGAACGAAGAGAGAAAGCTGCAATTCAGCTCGCAGTATACCAGCAACAGCTTGCTAGAGCTTACAACAAGAAGGTCAATCCAAGAGATTTTCAAGTCGGCGACCTAGTCCTGAGAAAATTCGTCGGCAACAAGAAAGATCCTAGAGATGGCAAGCTTGGCCCAAACTGGGAAGGACCCTACAGAATTACTTCGGTATTAGGCACTGGAGCTTATCGGCTTGAAGATAACGAGGGCAAAGCACTGCCAAGACCTTGGAACACTTGTAATTTGAAATTCTTCTATCATTAGATGTGCAGAATTTTTGGCCGATGTCATCAATAAAATCTTTTCCCTTTTTCTTTAAAACACATACGATTGATAAAGTTACATATTGGTGTTTTTGAGACATGAATAATGAGAATCCAAGTAGAACTCAGGTTCACATTAGGGGCAGAGAGAAGACAGAGATACTTAATTCACTTGTTAAAATTTGTAACAATTTACAAGTTAGAATTAAGCTGATACCTTATCTTCACTTGTTGAAATTTGTAGCAATTTATAAGTCGAAGTTAAGCCGAGATTATTCCTTAATTCACTTGTTGAAATTTGTAGCAATTTACAAGTTGGAATTAAGCTGATTCCTTATCTTCACTTGTTGAAATTTGTAACAATTTACAAGTTGAAGTTAAGCCGAGATTACTGTTTCTCTTCATTTGTTGAAATTTGTAGCAATTTACAAGTTGAAGTGAAACCGAGGTTATAATTTGCACACTTATAGCAATCTACAGGTTGGTCCAACCAACGAAGATGCTTAACACTTGTTGAAAATTGTAGCAATTTACAAGATAACGTTAAGCCGACATATGATCATCTGTTGAAATTTGCAGCAATTTACAGGTTGAGGTAAAAGCTAAGTATATTGTTTAAACACTTGTTGAAATTTGTAGCAATTTTACAAGTAGGTTAGACCGAGATCATTGTTTGCAAAGTACTTGTTGAAACTACTTGTTGAAACTTAAGAAAATACTTCACTTGTTGAAAATACTTGTTGAAACTTAAGAAAAAGTTTGCAAAGTTGACATTGAATAGTATATGTTTTACACTTGTTGAAACTTATGAAAAGATTGCAGGTCAGTATCTTGCCGAAATAAAGCTTGTAGTTATTACACCCGAGATATGTAATCCCGAGAAGATTGCACAAGGAAGGAAAGAAGTATGTAAACCATGCAAAATATTCTAAGTATAGAAACCACGCAGAAGCAATCAAAGAAAAGACAAAGATTCAAGCGTTAAGAAAAGGAAAGCCGAGTTAACATTTACAAAATTGAGAGACACGCCGGCCACGCAAAAGCTTACATTGTTCAGAAAAAGATAAAGGAAAAAACAAAATACAAGTAAGCAAAAGAAGAACATAAAGCTAAGGGTCTTCTCCTCCAGATTGTTGGATTTGGAGATCAGATACAACCTCGGCCTCCTTCTCTGCCGCTATTTCAGCGTCAATTTCTTGAAGAGTTTGTTCGACAGTCTTAACCTCGGAAGGGATGTCAGCTGGAACAGTGTCAGGAACAGCTTCAGGGATAACCTCATCACCTTCTTCATCTTGAGTCAAGTCAAGGACTTGCTCATTCTGAGGAGGGGACTTAGCCTCATCAGCATCCTTTGGTTTTCTGACCAAAGCCTCATCTTCTTCCTCATCGGCATCTTCAGACTCAGATTCATCTTCAGCTTGGCTTGGAGGTGGAGGAAATGGAAGAGGAATGACGTCGGCTTTGCGCAGTGGCGAATCGTCAGGAATGTTAAGCCTCTTGGCAAGGGCCATCCAACCAAGAGAGAAGCCCCTGTTGCATGCCTGCCTGACTTGAAGTTTATATTCCTCGGTGACGTCGGCCATGCCCTGGGCGTAAGCCTTCTCATCAGCTTTCTTGATTTCCGTTTTTTTGGTGGCCAGAGGCTCTTGAAGCTCTTTTCGGCTTGGGCCTTTTTTACCTCGGCCTCTTTTTTCTCGGCCTCGGCAACTTTCCTGATAGCCTCAGCAGACTCTGTTTTTTCTTCGGCCATTTGTTGGGCCTTAGTGGTAGCCTCGGCCTGATCTTCCAGCTTCTTCATCTTTGTCAGAACAGTTTTGTTTTCCTTTTTCAAGGCAGAAACCTCCCGCCTCATATCAGCCAACTTCTCCCTTGTTTCAAAAGCTTGCATGGAGAGAGAATGGGCATGTTGAATGGCCTGAAAGAACCCAAGAGAAAAGTTATTACACAAACCTTGCAAGTATAAAAAAAAGGAACAGAAAGACAAGTTACCAAATGGGAGAACTTATTTGTACAGAGCGTTGGAGCATGAGGGCGTAGTTCTCATACTCGCTCATCTTGACATTTCGCTCAAGATCACCAGGAAGGAGAATAGCAGTACTGAGTGCCACGCCGACGTTTATGTCTTCGGCACTGTCAGAAGCTAGAACAGATTTATCTTCCAAGGTGATTTCAGGCACCCAGGGGACTCTTGGTACTTTGGAACCCGAGGTC
This sequence comes from Camellia sinensis, assembly GCF_004153795.1. NCBI lineage: Eukaryota > Viridiplantae > Streptophyta > Magnoliopsida > Ericales > Theaceae > Camellia > Camellia sinensis. The sequence continues at coordinate 93,788 of NW_021026220.1, read as the reverse complement.
GTCGCAGACGATGACCTCGGCTTCTTTGATTGAGTGGACTCTGACGGCTGGGCCTCAGCAGACCTCTTGGCAGAAGCTGAAGCACTCTTTTTACTCTCAGCCAATTGTGAGATGGGCAAAGCATCTTCAGCCTCAACCTCAACCTCAGTAGCTTTGGCCTTGGGCAGAGCCTTTTTTATTCTTTTTGGCTTTGGTGGGGGCATGGATTGGGTTGGAACAGCATCAACGTCGGCAGGTAGGTCGGCTAAGAGATCAACAGCGACAGGCTTCGGGCGGCCCATCTCAGCAGTCTTGACAAGTCGTCGCCGACGTTTTCTTTCTGGTATTGGGATTAAGTGTGGGGTTGAAGTAGATGACAGATCAACTGGGTCAGATGTTGACTCTTGATCTGTTCGTGATGAAGAGACGGTTTGAGTTGTGGTAGTAGGAGGAGAAAGGCTTTTCTTCTTTCGTTTGGGAACGTCGGGCAAAGTCGACTTGTACGTCGGAATAAAATTCAATACCAGTGGGGCTTTGCGCTTTTGGAGTGGCAGATCCAGGAGCTTCTTTAAGTCCCTGTTGGGAATGTAGGATTGGCGAAAGTCTTTCGGTAACTTACGAACGTCTGCAAGAAGAAACAAACATTAGAAACAGATTAAATATTGAAGACTTGAACAGATACAACTAAAGTATTGACATTGGGCTCTTACCCTTGCCCTCTTTAATAGATCGGGGAAGAGGGTAGAGATGGGCGTCCTCGTCTGGGCCAAACTCCCAATTCCCGAAGCAATAATATAGTCATCTCCAGCCCCCTTGTTGGAGTCTGGAAGGTCAGCTACGATTTTGTATTCTGTCGACCTCGGCTTAAGATAATAAACGAAGCCTTTTTCCTTCAGGCTAAGGGGGCACATGGTATAACAGTACTGAATGTCGGCCAGGGTAATCCTAGCGTTCTCCTGCCTAGCTAAAGCTATGATGCCATTGATCACTCGATAAGAGTTTATGGCAAGTTGCATAGGGTTCAACTTGTAAAAGTGAAGAATTTCGCGAAAGAGAATGTTAAGTGGGAGCCGAAGTCCGCACTCAGTAAAAGCTACTATAGGAAAGGGCATTGAATCATCTATGGGCATGATAGAGTCATTATCTTCAGCTAGCCTCAGATGGACATCGGCAGGAATAGAGAACTCCCGCCTAAAGTACTCAAGTTTGGTTGGGGTATCTACCCTATGTCTCCACATACCCATAACGTCGGCCTAAAGACAGAAGGCTAGGTTTTAGAAAGAAAGGTGTTCTTAAGGGGTTATCGGGACCCCAGCGAAACCCTAGGTATATACTGGTAAGGATTGTTTCAGTTTTCCCTAAAAATTGAAGGTTCTATAGACAAAGCCCAAACCTAAATCTATGAAGGTAAAGATTGAAAAAAAGCAGAGATTTGGCAAAGACACAAAAAAACAGAAAACAAAGGCGAAATTTCAAAAACAAGAACAAGGATGGGCTATCAAGAACATGAAGAATACAGAAGTAAAAAGGTCAATAACAGTGGCAAGAAAAGTATTGAAACAACGCAAATGTTCAAAATATGAGTGAAATCATGGAATAGACGCATCCAGATTAATAGTTCAGCAAATCAAAGGTTTGAACAGAGCAATAATGGCAGTAAGTAAACGAAAGCACATAGAAGAAATTGGGAATGAGAGGAACAGAGGCTTACCAGAACAAAAGAAGTCGGGATGAAAGTCGCCGAAGTAAGGCAACGGCTGTAGACACGACGAAACGATGAAAGCTTCGCTGGAATGGAAGAATGAAGACGGTTGCAGAGCTTGGAGCTAGAGCAATGGCGGGTTTGAGAAAGTTTAGAGAGAGAGAGAGAGCTAGAAAATCGAATGCCGAAGTAAAGAAATGAAGATGGAATGAAAAGTTTTATCAAAAACTTGAAACGGCGGCAAAACAGGGCATTTATTGCGCCTGGAGGAACGTATGCGTCAGACGGCGCAGACAGGTGAAAGACGGCTTACAAGCGCGTCACAGACACGGGCCAATGACGATAGAACACGTAAGGGGAACAATTGAGAAGAAATGCATGGCAGCTCATGCGCGTGAGGGAATTTGATTGAGTTCTTGTTCTCCGAAGAGAACACGTCGGCCTAAAATGAATGATTTCGGCCGAGGAGTTCTCACGCCGAGGTACTGGAAGAAAATATAGATATAGGTTCCATCACCTCAGAATGCTGAGGTAATAAAACCTAGGGGGCAGTTGTGGGGATGTATTTTCTGAATACTAACACGTGGCATGGTGACGTCGACGTGTCAGCCGAGATGCCACGTGTCTTGGTAGTTATGCCGAGGTTACCTAGGCAAGGCCGAGGTGATCTCCGAAGATATCGGAATCCGAGATAAGCGGATAAGGGACAAGAGTCCTAGATAAAAGAGAAGACTTTGCTAAGATAAGGATAAAACTCTTAGGGAGTTTATCTTTATCTCTTGAAGAGTCCAAAGTTAACATTGAATTGGAGTCCATAGAAGTCAGACTTCTAGTGGGACTTGGATTGAGTAAACTATAAAAGAGAGGCACCCCCGTGGGTCTAAGGTACACAGTTTTATACTCAAGCTTGTGAGTTTAGCATTTGATTATCTTTGAGAGATATACTAACTTGATCGTTGGAGTGCCCCCGGGTGGAAGAGCCACCGCCGGAGCCTTTTCTTTCTGTTGCAGGTCATCTGAAGCCATCTATTCTGCCAGTGCTCTCCAGCCGATTACTAGGCGGGCAGTGTGGTCAGAAAATTACCCACACAACGCTAAAATAAATGGAAATGAAAATGCTTGGAGCAAATGACATTTCTTTGATAAAATTATATGTTTATATAGAAAAATTTTAAATTTTAATTTGAATTTTATATAAATGTTTAGAAAATATTAGCATTTATAGTTATTTATTATGAAAAATAATAATAGGCCTATAGATTTGATTATGGTTGTTTGGGGTGTCCTAAATAAGTACACTTTTTGTCTTTTTAGACTAAAAAGTTGAGAAAAAAAATATGAATGTTTGGGTTAACTTTTTAACTTTTTTTATGAAAAAATATGTATTAAAAAATTGTATAAAGAAGTGTGTAGGAGAAGATTGGAGAGGAGTGAATGACAGCTATGTACAATCTGCCAGGCGAATTCATGCAAGAAATTATTGGGTACTTTTCGGGCATTATAGTGGACTATTTTGTTCGGCCCATGGGGGCCATCATGGGTCCTATTTTGATAATCTGAACCGTTCAATGTGTAGAACTCGTCGAGCACTATATGCCTATAAAAAATCACATTGATCGGATATCGATAGCTATCTGATCAGATTTGTTTTTTTCAATCGTTAATTATAACATCATCCATTTTTTCATACAAAACTGATTTGATCATGTAGTTATCGATATCCGATCAATGTGATTTTTTACAAACATATAGTACTCGACGAGTTCTGCATGGTTCAGATTATCAAAATGGGCCCCGTGATAGGCTCCCACTGGCTAAACAACAGTGTGTCAAAATTGCCCCAAACTGTTCTACTGTTCTGTCCCAACGTTGCACAGCCGAAAAGTAGGAATGATTGTTGAGTTGTATGAATTTGTGAAAAATTAATTTTTTAATATTTTTTTTTAGTGAATGGTGATAACTTTTTAACTTTTTGAGTAACTTTTTGTCTTTTTTAGGCTATGCCAAATTTAGGCAAAACATTTTAATCACTATGAGTTTGACTTAAATTTATTTTTCTTTGAAGATCAAACAAACAAAAAAAAGAAAAAAAAAAGAAGCACAAATGAAAATCTTAAATTTTTTCATAAATATGTAATTTGTTGTTGAAATTTCATTGAATTGTAATTTTTCCTATTTTAAATAGTGTCCTTCTATAATACGAAAGTTATGATAGTTTGTAGTGTTGATATTATAAATTGTTATATTGTTATAACTAAATTAGTTTTAGTTGTAACTAAAAATATACAATGGATCATAAGAAAACAATACATGAGGTATAATCAAAAACCTTTTCAGTCATAATCAAACACCACTTGAGGCATAATTAATAAATTTTTCGATCATAACTAAAATAACAACCACAATAGTTGAAAAATAATAATTAATATCATAATGAATCATAACAAATATCACAATTGATTATAACCAAAAATAACAAGAGTCGGACATATAGTACACTATTTTTTGGAGTGTATTATACAATTTTCTATAAATTTCTTTTTAAGAATTTGTGTTATAATATTTGGTGCAATTTTTTTTTTTTTGGTTTACAACTTATGGCTCAAAAAACAGCATAAAAATTGTTTATTACAAAACTTGGGAAAGATGCACTTTAACTACTGAATTTAATTACAAGTAATTATTTGGTAGTCTAAAAATACCATCAAATATTATTTGATTGAAAACAACTTTAATTATTTAACCAAGTGTTCTACTATTTGATTGAACAACTTTGTATCAAATAAAAATATATATATATATATATATATCTATGGATTATGTTTAACATTTATTGAAAAATAAATAAATTTTACAAGGAATGAAGAAAAAAAATCCCTCGTTCCACTAGGTGGCCCATCCATTAAAGGAGTGTTTGGAAAGTTACTATTTTAATTAATTTTTTGACCTTTTTTAAAAAAACATAAAAAAAATAAAAGAATGATATGATTATATATTTTGACTTTTTAATTATTTTAGTCAAAAAACCAACAGCCAAATGGTGCCTAAGTGTGCACCTAGCTCGCCAAGGCTCGGAACTTTCTCAAAATTTTTATGGTTTTTGATGTTCCTTAAACTGTTAGGATACTCTAGAGTAATACCCTACAATGATCTCCTACAGTGAAGAAAAGACAACTAACGCGCGGCCCACTCACCAACTAAGGGCTGAGATTTAAACTCACCAAAGCAATGTCGTTTTGGTGAGTAAATTGAAAAAAAATAATTCAAAATTCAAAATTCAAATTTTTGGGTTTCACTCCTAGAGAAGAGTTAGAGAGAGAGAGAGAGAGAAGAGGAGGAGGATGTCGCCACCTCACCCTGTCCCTTCCCTTCCACCCCTGATGCGCTGCCGCCGCCGATGCCCTGCCCTCCATACTCCAACAGATTCAAGGAAAAAGAACCACAGGTTCCAATAGTTAAGAATCACAACCTTCCTTTACCCTTTCATCTTCCCTCTGCTCTTCTTCATTCTCTCTTCAGGTTTTTTTCTTTCTTCCTCTTGTGCTTGTGTTGGCTTCATACATGCGTGAATATATATATATATATATATCCTATTTAGGAGTTGATTTTTCGAGCTGGATTTGTGAATATTTCCTTTTTATTTTTATTTTTATTTTTTTGTATTTGTTTTTGATTTCAACAGATTCAAGAAAAAAAAACCCACAAATTCAAGAAAAATATTCCGAAGAGATTATTGAAAAAATTGGAAATTCTAATTAACAGCATGGTAAGAATTTTTTTTTCTTTTTTTTTTTTGTCAATAATTATCATCTTTGAATCAACATAGAAAATATGAAAGAAAACAAAACACTAGATTTTTTTTTTTAAATTTTTTTTTACTCACCAAAACGACGTCGTTTTGATGAGTTTAAATCTTAGCCTTGGTTGCTGAGTGGGCCACGTGTCGACTGCCTCTCCTTCACTGTAGGTACTCACTAAAATGACGTCGTTTTGGTGAGTTTAAATCTTAGCCTTGGTTGCTGAGTGGGCCACGTGTCGACTGCCTCTCCTTCACTGTAGGAGATCATTGTAGGGTATTACTCTAGAGAATCCTAATGCTTTGTTAAAAGGTTCCATAAAGACTCGATAAAATAAAAAAACATGTCTAAGGTCTTAAATAAAATAAAAAAAACCTAATCTAAACACGTATTAAAATGGGGTTATATCTTATTTGGTTCATTATTTAATATTTTTTTGTGATAAGGACAAGTGTTGTAAAAATTGTCAGCACCGAAAAAGTTGTCAGAAAGTTGTTGGCAACTCGCCAATTGCGGATGGTGGTGAGGTGAATAGATAGGTGATTAGATATGTGCCATTTGAATAGATAGATGAGAAAATTCTCCGGTATGTAATGCACACCATATGCTCTACACAAAATTACATAAGTTTTTATGAATTTACATAAGTGATCTTACAAAAATGCGTAAGCTGAATATAAATTCACATAATCACATAAGTTTTCACAAATTTAAGCGAATTTATATTCAACTTACACGCATTTTTGTGAGATACTTATGTAAGTTTGTAAAAATTTACGTAATTTTGTATAGGATTGCATACGGTCTATATTGCACATCGCAGCATTGGCAAGATAGATGACATTTATACATAAGTAAATTTTAGACAAATAAATGTCTTTTTGAACAAATGAATGAAAATATAATGCATTTCACTATGTAGAATCTGCCCATGTGATAATTAGCAAGTTGAAATGAATAGACTGATCACATTTATATAGTGGATTTATCATCTTATTTTCATATCAGTGATGCCTCTGATTAATGGACCCCCCCTCCCCTCCCGAAATCAGAATGATTCGGTCTTAAAGCGATTAAAAAAGACCATTCTACATCAGCATTGAAAAACTGTTCAAAAAAAAAAAAAAGAAAAGAAAAGAAAAAAGAAGCATTGCAAAAGGTGATGGGGGATACTGCTATGCCCTTTGTGGGAGGTCATCCTGAGTGTTTTTCGATGATCTGAACCGTTCAAATTGTAGGGTTTGACAATAATATTGTTCATGTAAAAAATCAAGTTAATCGGATATTCATAACCCCATGATTAGGTCCTAATCATTTTTAAAAATTTATGAAAGTTATGTTAACCGTTAATTTTTATAAAAACAAATGTGCTTTGGTTATAGGGTTACAGATATCCAATCAACTTGAATTTTTGTATGAATGATTTACTTGACGAACCCTACAATATGAATAGTTCTGATCATAAAAAAAAACTTGGGATGACCTCCCACAAAGGACACAACAGTAACTGATGTGCCTTAGGCACAACAGTATCCCGAGTTCTTGCAAAAAAGACTTGATCCATGTGCAACTATTCATCTTATTTATTAATTTTATTATTTTACTGGACTAGTTAATCTATGATTAATTTATAATTTTTTTATTGGTTATTATTATTTGATCAAAGGGTAATCCAGGGAGTCCAAGCATTCAATCACTTTCAATTTTAAGTCAATGAACCCAATTTTTGTCCATGATGCTAAGTCAATTCCATTGACTATATAAACCCAACAATAATATAATAACATCCAACAGCCATCCTCAAAAAATAAAAAATTGACAATATGATTTCTAACCAAAAACATGAAACCTGATCTGTCCTCGAGTGTGGTTTGGAATCCTCCGGCTATTGGAAGCCTCAAAGCCAATTGCGATGTTGCTCTCGAACCTGGATCTCATAATGCAAGGGGAAGCTTTGGCTGTTAGAAGGGCTTGTCTCATGGCCCAAGCTTTAAATCTGTCTCAGGTCGAAATCGTAAGCGATAACAAGTCAGTGATTTTACTTTGTGTTTCGGAGAATGACCCCCTTGGGAGTGAGCCCCTATTATTGAGGATATTCGCTGTCTGGCTGGGAGATATAGTTTTTCTTTTCTTTGGTCCCCTCGGTCGGCAAATGGGGTTGCCCACTGGATAGCCAGAGCGGCTCTTAAGGGCTTGTTGCCAGTCCAGTGGGTAGCAAATCCCCCTATGCCTTTGAAGGTTGCGTTGAGTTGATTTTGTCGTTCTCTTGTTTCTGTGTTAAAAAAAAATAAAAATAAATAATGAAACTTGAAAAATGGGTCTTGTTTCTGTGTTAAAAAAAAATAAAAATAAATAATGAAACTTGAAAAATGGGCCCATTTTGGCTCCCAACTTGATAATCTGAGTTGTTCAATTTTTTAGATACATTAAGTGGATTATATCTATAAAAAATTAAATTAATCGGATATCACTAACTCTTTCATGAAATCATATTTACTTAAAATCATAATTATAAAAATAGAGAGTGAGAAATTACAAAATATTAAAATTTTAGAGACTAAAATTTAAAGAAGCGAGTGCTGTGACAACACAATAGCACCGTTTTGTTTATTAATTAAAGAAAAATTAATTTAAACACGCCACGGTCTTGTCTTGCTATAGGTGGAAAGAGGGTAGAACGACACTTTTTTTTAAGTTGACTTTGGGAAAATAAGGGAAAATTAATCGGATATCACTAACTCTTTCGGAAAATTATATTTACTTAAAATCACAATTATAAAAATAGAGAGTGAGAAATTATAAAGTATTAAAATTTTAGAGACTAAAATTTAAAGAAGCGAGTGCTGTGACAACACAATAGCACCGTTTTGTTTATTAATTAAAGAAAAATTAATTTAAACACGCCACGGTCTTGTCTTGCTATAGGTGGAAAGAGGGTAGAACGACACTTTTTTTTAAGTTGACTTTGGGAAAATAAGGGAGAAGCTATAAACAAAACAAAAAATAAAAAATAATAATTGAAACACCCACCGTTTTCTGTTGAGTTCAATTGTAGTAAATGGATTTAGGTGAAAAAAATAGACATAAAATTCACATTTGCTATAAGAAATAATAGGTATAATTAGTTGGAAAAAATAAGTAAAAAATTGTATAGAAATTGAATTCTATAATATTTTTATTTGTCTCAAAATCATTTTTTTGTAAAAATAAATTTTAAGGTAAATTGCACCGATAGTTCTTATATTTTGATTTTGTATCATTTTGATTCATGTAATTTTAATTGATTCGATTTTGACTATATATTTTGACTTTGTTCCAATTTGATTCAATTCATTATAATTGTTAATTCTTTTTAATGAAAAATGGGCATATGAGCGACATGTATCACGTAAGGGCAAATTTATAAACTTTATTAATTTACTGAGTTAATATCAACTAACTTAATAACTATTTTTCATCCAAAATCCTAACATCATTATCAATTTGACCAAATTGTCAAAAAAATCGAAACAATTAAGGGTCAAAATTGAGTAAATTGAAAGTATAGGGACCAATATGACACAAGGCACAAAATTTAAGAACTACTAATGTAATTTACTCTAAATTTTAAAAGAAAACCAATGTTGAAATATAAGCCACTTGAAATAAATGGTATTTCAATTACATAACCTGTAACAACCATATAATATAAAAAGTACATGTAACTACAATATATATAATTGTAATAACTAAACTAAATCAAAATAAAAATATAAAATTGAATTTACAATATATATAATTGTAATAACTAAACTAAATCAAAATAAAAATATAAAATTGAATTCAAACTGTGAACCAACCAACAAATTCGATGTTCGATATCATTCTAAATCTAATTCCTTCTCACACCAAATCATTCAAAATTCAACTTCCAAATCATTAAAATAAGTAAAAAATAATATGATCGAGCCCAATATTTTTGAAAAAAAAAAAAAGTTACAGTAATGATAAGGCAATAGTTACATATAAATCAAATGTCATCTCTTTCAATTATGTAAGGATGGTTATGAATCACTAAAGAAATTAAAAAATTTATTTTGGTCCAAACTTGATGAAGCCTCTATGGGAGTTTGCACGGTTAGATTAGTTGAATTTTCTTGAAAAACAAATATAAGAAAATGTATGAGAATAAAATTTATTGACTATTTTTTTTTTTAAAAATTTAAGTATATTAAATACCTGAGAAATTAGTGCACTACATCATAAATTTCAATTATTTATATATATATATTTTGTAGCTACTCCTTATTTTCCTAAGGGCAAATTACACTAACGGTTCCTGTAGTTTGGGGCTTTTGTCATTTTGGTTCCTAATTTTTCAATTGTAACACATTTGACCCTGAATTTTGAATCTTGTTCCAAACAAGGATAATTGAAGATATCATTGCTCAATTTCAAGGGCAAAACCGTCAATTTAATAAAATATGAACTAATTTGACAAAAAAAAACGTCTAAATTTTTTTTGAATTTTTAAAAATTATTTCTACCCACAAAAGATAAAATTGTGTAAAATTGATAAATCTTTTACACATTTATTTATTTTTATCAGATTAATTTTTTTTATGTTTGGATGATGACCATGTAATAGGTGGTTGTTTTTATTTTCATTAAATTAGTTTCTATTTTTTCAAAAGTCAAATATGGCGACAACTTTGATATCATTATTAAACAAATCCATTAAATCAAAAAATCCAAAACTAAAAATATTTCATATATTAAATATATCGATTACATATTAAAAGCCTAACAACCACCCATTATATGATTATCATCTAAACGGATAATAAAAATTAATTTGGTAAAATAAATAAAAAATAAATGCGTAAAAGATTTATCAATCTTACATAATTTTATCTTTGGTGAGTAGAAATAATTTTTAAAAACTCAAAAATATTTTTTTGACGTTTATTTTTATCAAATTAGTTTATATTTTATCAAATTGACGACTTTACTCTTGAAATTGAGCAATGATATCTTCAATTGTCCTTATTTGAAATAAGATTCAAAATTCATGGTCAAATGTGTTACAATTGAAAAATTAAGGACTAAAGTAATACGAATCCTAAATTATAGGGACTGTTAAGTAATTCGCCATTTTTCTAAGGTCAACCTAAAATATCATCGTAAAGTAAGACTGCCGCTTAGCACGTGCATGTGTTTCAATTTTTTATTTTTATATATAATAAACAAAATGATGTTGTTGTGCTATTATAACACTATGTTGTGACAACATCTGTTAGATTATGAAAATTTAGGGATAAAATTATTTTTTAGAAATTAAATATTTTTGTTGCGAAAAGTGTCGTTATCATATTTTTAGCAATAAAAATTAAACATTAGTGATGAATTATTATCTTTTTTGGACCAATTCTTTTTTCTCAAAAAATAAACCATTTTTACACCAAATTATTTTGTCCCTAACAGTCTATTTATTATTGACATTTTCAAAATTTTGTCGCTAACAACCTTATTTTTGACTTTTCGAGATGACCTTTTAGCGACTATCCCACAAAGATAGAAATTGATTCCTAAATGTCTTTTGCAACAAAATTTTTACTTTTAGAGACTAACAAATTTGTTCACAAAATTTTTACTTTTAGAGACTAACAAATTTGTTCTTTAAAACTCTTATACGTTGTAGTGAGTGAGTGAGTGAATGAGAGAGAGAGAAAGAGAGAGAGAGTGAGAGAGAGAGAGAGAGTATAACTTGTATATTTTAATGAATGAATATGAGTGAATACAAGACTCCTTTATATAGGAGAAAGAGAAGCTAATATGGTAATACATAATATGGTAATAACACATTATGCTAATTTACAATATGGTAATATAGATATATACAGCTAACACCCCCCTCCCAAGCTCAAGGTGGTGATGCAGATATTAACTCGAGCTTGGAAAGTTACTCAGAAAAGCATCCTAGAGGATGAGCCTTGGTGAAGATGTTGGCTGTCTGATAGGCAGAGGTAATAAGGATAAGACGAACATTGCAGTAGTAACATGTTGCCATATGAAGTGATAATCAATCTTACTATGTGCAATCTGAATAGCATTCTGATTGTCACAATAGAGGTTAGTGGCAATAAGATGAGACAGTCCCATATTAGAAAGAAGCCAACGAAGCCACACAAGCTCTTGAGTAGTGTCAACAACAGCATGGTACTCAGTCTCAATACTAGAACGAGCAATAAAAGTTTGCTTCTTGCTATGCTAGACAATGAGAGAGTTACCCAAGATGAAGCAAAACCCTGTAGTAGAATGACGATCAGTAGGATCCCTTGCCCAATCTGCATCAGAAAAGGCATATAGCTGTAGAGAAGAGTGTGCTGAGTAGTGAAGACCATGAAACATAGTGCCTTTGAGGTAGCGCAAAATGCGAATTAGAGCATCATAGTGTGGAGAGCGAGGAGTAGCCATGAACTGACTAACAATGTGAATAGTATAGGCAATGTTTGGATGAGTAACCGTGAGATAGACAAGACTGCCAACTAGCTGACGATATAAAGTAGCATTAGATAATAGATGTCCATCAGGAGGTGTGAGATGAGTTTGAGGATCAACTGGGGTAGGCGCAGTCTTGCAATCAGTAAGACCAGCACGAGCTAAGAGATCAGATGTATACTTGGCTTGGGTGAGAAAGTAACCAGAAAGATCTTGTGAAATTTCCAAGCCGAGTAGCTAAGTACCAAATCTTTCATCTCAAACTGGCGACTGAGGAACTGTTTGAGACTAAAGATACCTACCGTGTCATCTCCAGTGATGATCATATCATCCACATAGAGAAGAAGAAGAATAATATCACGCTTTGTCTTGTGTATAAACAGAGCAGAATCATGGGTACTGGAGGAAAAGCAAAAGACACGAATGGTAGAACTTGTAACACTTGTGTTCTTTAAACTATTGGAGGGTGTATTTAATTTCATTATTTTAAATTTAGGAGTCTTTGGTGTTGTTGTATCTTGGTTTGGAGAAGTAAAATTCGATTTAGACTTGTTGGGTTTGTTTGTTCGCGCTTGTTCTTGTCAAAAAGTTCCTTGGGAACTTAGAAATTCTATTCTAGGGTCGACACCAGCCTTCCTAAGGGTCGACCCATACCTGTTGATGAAATTTCTGGAAGTGTTGTTGGAATTTAGGGTCGACGCCAGCCTTGGTGGTGTTGACACCTGTCTCTTGTTGTTGTCCACAAGGGTCGACACCAGTTTAGGAAGGGTCGACCCTTGTATATTGCAGAATCTAAGTTTAGGTGTTGAAATTTAGTGTCGATCCTTCCTCTCCAAAGGTCGACACCTTGCCTTGACAGCAATGCCATTTCTTTCTGAAGGGTCGACACCCCCACACCAGGGGTCGACCCTTGCGTGTTTATTTTTAGAATTTTGGGTCCGAATGGGCCCTACCTTTGGGGGGTTTGGACTTTTTCTTTTTATTGACCTTAGGGCTACTTTTCTACTACTATAAATAGACCCAAACCACTTATCTCTCATTATTTTTTTCCTCACATTTCTCCTCCCAAGCCGTGAGTTCTCTCTTTTCTCTCTCTAAACTTAAACTTGTCACTTAAATCTCTAAATCTACTCACCTAGAGTGATCTTTTCACCTTGGTCCTTTGAGAAAGATTGTAGATCTCGTCAAGGGCTTCCTTTTGGTTCGAATAGTTCGTGGTTTTGTCTCCAGTGATTTTTGGGTTGTCATCTCTTTGCTTCAAGAGGTAGGGGTCTCTAGTTCTCCTTCAATACCCTCATTCATAGATAGATTTGTGGTATTTTCTTTATATAAATACAAAGTTTATATTTTTAAGCATATCATGAATAAATCTTGAGATTGGGGGTTTAGCGTTTGAAGAGTTGGGGGTTTACTTGTTGGGTTTTGATTTTGGGTCATGAATTTGGGTGTATAATTAATAGAAGAGTTAGAATAAAAAGTGTTTTTGTGAAAAAATTTAATTTCTCTTAAAAACTCTAGTTTGGTTCATGAAGATAGATGACGGTTTCACTTAAATTGATAGTAGTATCATGAAATTGAGGTGTTAAATTATACATATACAAGTTGAAATGAAATTTTAAAGAGTTTGAAAATTTATGTAAAAGTTGCGATCGAATCCTTAATGTTGATATTTTAAATTACGTTATAATATGCAACCAAATTTGGGTAAATGAATTGTTGATGGTATGGATGATATGAGATCTTTGATAAAATGATGAAGTGAATATTTAAGAATTTTATTGTGTTATGTTGAATTGCATTGAGTTATATTAAATTGTGTTTAGTCTAGGTTGGGTTAAGATGAGTGTAAGTAATGATAAATGGGAGATTGTAAAATATGACGGTGTTATATGAAGAAATTATATCAAAGAAATTAATGTTAGAGATTTAATTTATAGCCTTGGGTGGTAATTGATAATCAATGTGTTGTGAAAATTAAATTTGAAGACTTGATAATAATATGAAAAAAAATAAAGAAATAGTTTGAACCCATGAATTGTGAACACTTTAAAGATGAATCTTTATACCTCAATAGATGTGCTGTTATATTTTTGTGACAAAAACAATGAATGATTTGATGGATAATAGAGAAGATGGTGGAACATATTGTGTACTTGTTACGTAAATAGGATTTTAACATATGGTGGATGCTTTTTGAACTAATGTGTTACGGAAAATAATAGAACGAATGTGTTACGAGAATGAAAGATGATGTGTCGGCTTTGCCTACTAATCATAATGATGGACGACTCGAGAAAATTTACGGAATGGAATGTTGTTTTGGGGTCCGTTTCCCGCCGTATTTTGAGCCGGCAAAGCGTGGCATTTAGAATAGGTTCTGCTTTTCTTCCGGAGTAGTGCCCGGTATAGCGTGTGGTATGTTGGGATATGTTAGGGTTCCGCGTTCCTTTCGGCTTGTGACTGGTAAAGCGTGAGGTTCCACGTTTCTTCCGGCTTGTGACCGGTAAAGCGTGTGACTCATGGAGATGACTTGTTAATGGATCCGGTGTTGGATATGATATTATTTGAAAGAATGGAAAATGAAATTGTAAGTGGATTAGAGATTGGTGATGATGAACTCATTGGATTGCTTATGGGAAGATTACGAGTTTTGTTTTGTAAATAATGGAGAAATTGAATTAAGAAGGGTTTGTTATTATTGTGTTATGCTTGAACTCTAATTGATAATGTAAACGTTAATGTGATGTAATCATTAGACAAGTGAGAGTTAAGTGTATGAGGATCATCTTTTTGAATATAAAGGAATTTTGGATTTTGGTGTTATGTAGTTGTAGTAATTGGAAATAGTATAAGGGAAAAATGGAAATGAAATGAGGAATATTAGAATGGAAATGAAATGAAGAATAATTTGGAACTGGGTTAATAAAATTAAGAAGATGTTCTTTCTTGAGTGTACTTATTTTCAAAGAGAATTTGGGGCTTGGTAATGTTGAGAGACAACATTTATGGTAGGGAGTTTTCTTAAATGTTCAAATGAAATTTTAAGAAAAATATACTCTAGGTATAATATTTTGAACATACAAAATATCACCTTAATGTTAGAAATGGTTTTGGAAAAACAGATTTTTCCTCAACTTTCGTCTATTTTTTAGGTGGGACCCATGTGCCAAAGTTGGCGGATCTAAGTGGTAACGTGTTCTATGCCGCGTTGTAATTCACGTAGAATATTTGAATTCTCAAAACCATTACCAGGTGAATGGGAAATTGAAGCCAAAGTGAGCTCCATGGAAATGGAGTTTTTAGTGAAAATCCCTTAAGGTTTGAATTAAAGGCTTGTTCCATATTGGTTTCGTGGGAAAACTTTTATGGGTTTATAAAGCTTGAGTTTGCAACTTAGGGAGGGCCCCAAGGGACACCCCAAGTTTGTAGAAGGTAGAGGTTATGGGCAAAGTGGGCTAAACTCATTGGATCCAAAAATAAACACGGGCTGGGCTGGGCTGGGCCTGGGCCTGGGCGCGGGTGCGTGGTGTGAGGTTGGATTGGGCTTGTTCGGCTCAATGCTTATATTTTTGGGCCAGAAACATTTGAATTTATTTTCATATTTTATTTTTGGAAAATAAAATCTAACCGTTTGAATTTAAATTTCAAACAGATAGAACCTTCCTGTACAGTCCCATATCTGTTCAAACAGATTCAGTTATTTGTGCAAAATACAAATCGAACAGATTATATCTGTTTAAACAGGATCGAACAGGTTCTATACCTGTTCAAACAGGTTTGCACCTGTTTAATTCAAATCTGAATAGCCACATTTTCTCTTATAAATAGATAGACCCTCTATTGATTTATGTCATTCATAAATTTCGTTCTTTCTCTCTCTCTCTCTCTCTCTCTCTCTCTCTCTCTCCTCTCAGTCGGCTCTCTCTTCTCTCTTTCACTCTGCTCTTTTCTCTCTCTAAACTTTGATATGCATGACTTTGTTTCAGATTTTATCGATGGTAATTGGATGCATACTATTTTTAAAGAATTTGATACTTACGCCTAATGCCCATCTTTACTTTTTCACAGACAGTTGCACATTTCTTTGGTATGCTTTGTTCCATCTCTTCTTATCTTTATTTGGTGTTTCATATTCTTTGAAGTTCTGCATATGTATGTATACATATTTGTATTTATTGTTATACCTTTTTATCAAGTGTTTCTGCACATGAAACATGATTTTAATATATAATATGCTTCACAATAGAACTTCAGAAAGAATAATGAACGAAATCAATGGGGTAGACATAGAAATGCAACCCTGTATCCATTTCTTGGATTTAGAAATTACATATTTGGGGTAGACTCCATTCTTATTCTTGAATATTATTTTTTTTAATGTTATATTAGATGAATATTTTAATTTTATATTTGGGGTAGACTATTTTAGTTAATTTATAAATTAGATTTTTTTTACTCTTTCATTAAAGTTCTGTAATTTGAATTATATTTTTTATAAACCGCCAATCCGCCCGAATCGCCAAGGCAAATTCGTCATTATTTGCCAACCGAACCGTTGGTTTTTGATAAGAAAAATGACAAATTCTAATGCCACTTTTATCAATCCGCCACCCGCTGTACGGTTTCTATTTTTCTCCCAAACCGCATCAACCCGCAGCGCGCACACCCCTAGTTTTGAGGACACAGTGTTAAACACGGGACTTGATCAAAATTTTATTCTATAAATTTATAAGGTCAGTAATTGATTTACTTCCTGTTTTATTTATTTATTTTTATCAAATTTTGATTTTGTTTTTGTAACAAAATAAGAATCTATTGTTTTATATTATTTTATTTACTGGTTTGATTTTTGTAATCAAATAGTCTATCTACTTTCTTTATTTGTTCTATTTGTTGTTAAGTACACAAACATTATTTATTCTTAATACAGTGAAGATTGTCCAACAATCTTAAGAAAGATTATTTTTTGGTGTCTTCATTGTATTTATTTTCTGTGTTTTTTGCAAAGTGATATTCTGGTTGGAAAATACAAATAGTAGTCATATACTGTTTGACAAATAGTAATAATATACTGTTTATTTTCTTTGACAACTAGTAGTAATATACTGGTATTATTAACAATTTTAGAATATTAATTTGTGTAGTATTTTGTTTTACTAGTTTTAGTAACTAGAAAAATAAAATTATTTTGTGTCATAATTTATTTTCTGGTTTGAACTAGTAGATTAATTTGTGTTTTGTTTTTTTTATTTTTGTAATCAGATATTATGGCTGCTGAAAGTAGTACTCCAAATCCGATTGTTACAACAACTCCGGTTGCTATCCAGAACCATGTTCAAGTTCCAATAAATCATGGAGAAAAATGGGAAAAATTTAATGGCACCGAGTTTAAAAGATGGCAGCAGAAAATGCTATTCTATCTTACAACTCTAAATCTAGCCCGATTTCTCCGTGAAGAAGCTCCAGTACTTAGAGATGATGAAAGTGATCGGCAAGTTGTTGCTGCTGTAGATGCTTGCAAATATTCTGATTTTCTATGCAGAAACTACATCCTCAATGGCCTTGACATGCTCTATAATGTTTTCAGTCCTCTGAAAACAACAAAGGAATTGTGAGATTCTTTGGAGAAAAAATACAAGACAGAGGATGCCGGCACAAAAAAATTTGTTGTCTGTAAATTTCTAGACTTCGTTATGGTAGACTCCCAGACGGTAATTTCTCAAGTTCAAAGTTTTCAATTAATTTTGCACGATATTCATTCTGAAGATATGTCTCTTAACGAGTCTTTCCAAGTGCTGCTTCAATGGAAAAGTAACCATCGGCTTGGAAAGATTTCAAAAATTATTTAAAACATAAACGCAAAGAGATGACCATGGATGAACTTATTGTAAGACTAAGAATTGAGGAAGATAACTGTAAGGCTGAAAAAATGAATGGTAAAAATTCCATTGAGTCCAAGGTTAATGTGGTTGAACATGTGCCCAAAATACATAACAAAAAGAGGAAGTTTGCTGGAGATAGTCCTAAATAAGGCAACTGCAATGGCAATAAGAAGTTCAAAGGAAAATGCTATAACTGTGGCAAGACCAGACATCGAGCTTCTGATTACCGCCGCCCTAAGAAGGATGGCGGAAGTACAAGTAAGAAAACCACCAATCAAACCAATGTGACATAATTAGATTACATCTCTGTCGAGGTAAATGACATCAATCTCTCTGTTGTGGTGTCTGAGGCTAATTTGGTTGGAAATCCCAAGGAATTGTGGGTTGACACTAGGGCAACTCGTCACATTTGTGCGGACAAGAAGATGTTCACTACTTACAATGAGGCTGCAAATGGTGAACAACTTTTCATGAAAATTATTCTACTTCTACTGTGGCCGGACAAGGAAATGTGATATTGAAGACGACATCAGGGAAGGAACTTACCCTCAACAACGTACTGCATGTACCAGACATCCGGAAGAATTTAGTTTCTGGTTCTTTGTTAAGTAAAAATGGTTTTAGGCTTGTATTTGAGTCTGATAAATTTGTATTAACAAAGAGTGGTATGTATGTTGGTAGGGGATACATGAGTGATGGTTTCTTCAAGTTGAATATAATGACTGTTGTACCAAAACTTTCTATTAATAAGAATAACACATCTTTTGCTTATATTCTTGAGTCAAATTTATGGCATGGTAGATTAGGGCATGTAAATTTTGATGCTTTGTGTAGATTAATTGGTTTGGATTATATACCAAAGTTTGAAATTGATCCTAATCACAAATGTGAGATTTGTGTAGAAGCGAAACTAACTAAGGCTCCATTTAGATTGATTGAAAGAAAAACCGAACCTCTAGAATTAATTCATATAGAGGTATGTGATCTTAAATTTGTTCAAATTAGAGGAGGCAAAAAGTATTTCATAACATTTATCGATGATTGCACAAGATATTGTTATGTATACTTCCTTAGAAGCAAAGATGATGCCTTGGAAATGTTTAAACTCTACAAAACTAAAGTTGAAAATCAACTCGGTAAAACCATTAAAATGGTTAGAAGTGATAGATGTGAAAAATATGGTGCACCTTTAAATGAATTTTGTGCACAACATGGCATTATTCACTAAACTACAGCACCCTATTCTCCACAACAAAATGGAATTGCTAAAAGAAAGAATAGAACCCTTAAAAAAATGATGAATGCCATGTTATTAAGCTCAGGCTTACCATAGAACTTGTGGGGGGAAGCAATATTGTCTACTAATTATGTTCTTGACAGAATAAACCATAGGAAAACCAATAGTACTCCTTATGAATTGTGGAAAGGTCGACCACCTTCCTATAAATAATTAAAAGTGTGAGGGTGTTTGGCAAAGGTAGAAGTTCGTGTTCGTAAAAAGACTAAGATAGGACCAAAAATAGTGAATTTTGTGTTTATTGGTTATGCTCAGAATAGTAGTGCATATCAGCTTCTGACATATAAATCAAAAATACCTGATATAAATGTAAACACTATTATCGAGTCAAGGAATGCTGTGTTTTTTGAACATGTCTTTCCTTAAAAGAAAGGACAGGAATTAAGTTCATACAAAAGAACTTATGATTGTATACAAAGTCAAGAGACTAATGACAATCAAACACAAGAGACTAGTAATGGTCTTGATTAACAAGATTTAACTGATGATGAACCAAGACAAAGTAGGAGAGCAAGAACATCAAAATCCTTTGGTCTAGATTTTCTGACATACCTATTAGAAAATGAACCTCAAAGCTTTAAGGAGGCAATGACTGGTCCTAAAGGACCTTTGTGGAAAGAGACTGTTAATAATGAAATTGAATCCATTATGCAAAATCATACTTGGGAATTAGTGGATCTTTCAGCTGGTTCTAAACCTCTTCGATATAAATGAGTATTCAAGAGAAAAATGAAAGCAGATGGTTCAATAGACAAGTATAAAGCAAGACTTGTGGTAAAAGGTTACAGACAAAAGGAAGGTTTGGACTATTTTGACACATATTCCCCTGTGACAAGAATAACATCCATCCGCATGCTTATTGCTATAGTAGCATTATATACTTTAGAAATACATCAAATGGATGTTAAGACAACTTTCTTAAATGGTGATCTAAATGAAGAGATCTATATGGAGCAACCCGAAGGGGTTATAGTGCCAGGGCAAGAAAACAAAGTTTGTCGGCTTGTAAAATCTCTTTATGGATTAAAACAAGCTCCTAAGCAATGGCATGAGAAATTTGATCATGCTATGCTTACTAATGGGTTTAAGATAAACGAATGTGACAAGTGCATCTATGTTAAAAACACTGACCAAGGATATGCAATAGTTTGTCTTTATGTGGATAACATGCTTATCATTGGAAGCAGCCAAAACATGATCAAATCAACTAAGCAAATGCTGAACAAAATATTTGATATGAAAAATATGGGGGTCGCAGATGTAATATTAGGAATAAAAATTACTAAAACATCTTATGGATATGCATTATCTCAATCACATTATATTAAGAAAATTTTTGGTAAATTTATCAAGGATGATATGAATGTAGCTAGAACACCATTCTACTTCTACTGTGGCCGGACAAGGAAATGTGATCTTGAAGCCGACATCAGGGAAGGAACTTACCCTCAACAACGCACTGCATGTACCAGACATTCGGAAGAATTTAATTTCTGGTTCTTTGTTAAATAAAAATGGTTTTAGGCTTGTGTTTGAGTCTGATAAATTTGTATTAACAAAGAGTGGTATGTATGTTGGTAGGGAATACATGAGTGATGGTTTCTTCAAGTTGAATATAATGACTATTGTACCAAAACTTTCTATTAATAAGAATAACACATCTTTTGCTTATATTGTTGAGTCAAATTTATGGCATGGTAGATTAGGACATGTGAATTTTGATGCTTTGTATAGATTAATTGGTTTGGATTATATACCAAAGTTTGAAATTGATCCTAATCACAAATGTGAGATTTGTGTATAAGCGAAATTAACTAAGGCTCCATTTAGATTGATTGAAAGAAAAACCGAACCTCTAGAATTAATTCATATAGATGTATGTGATCTTAAATTTGTTCAAACTAGAGAAGGCAAAAAGTATTTCATAACATTTATCGATGATTGCACAAGATATTGTTATGTATACTTCCTTAGAAGCAAAGATGAAGCCTTGGAAATGTTTAAACTCTACAAAACTAAAGTTGAAAATCAACTCGGTAAAACCATTAAAATGGTTAGAAGTGATAGATGTGGAAAATATGATGCACCTTTAAATGAATTTTGTGCACAACATGGCATTATTCACCAAACTACAGCACTCTATTCTCCACAACAAAATGGAATTTGAAAATCTAAGTGATTCGTGATTAGACCATGATTAAAATATTCCAAAACCCAAAAAAAACCAAAACACACAATCTGAATCAACAAGCACTTACGAAAGTGATTTAGATTGTTTGTTTTGTCAGATTAAATAATAAATCGACACAAAAGATTTTTACGTGGAAAAAACCACAATTGGACACCTCCAACTGTGATTAAAAAACCACGGGCGAAACGCCATAAATCAATCCACTACTGAAGTAAAAAGATTACAAAGATAACTTACAAACTACCCAACTTAGTCAATCTGTCTTCGAATCTTCTGTAACTCTTTTTCACGACTTCATCTCGGAACTGATCAATCTTGAAGTTGATTCCACAACCTCACCCACATATAGAATCAAACACCTTTTGAAACTATATGCTAGAATCTTCGGAATCCACCGAAGAGAACTCTCTCTTGAATTTAAAGAAACCAACTCCTTGATGTATGTATTTTAGATCCTGAGTGAAGAACTCTTCTCAAGACATCAAGAAAAACTCTTAAAAATCTCCCTAGAAGACTTTAAACTCAACCCTAGTTTGTTTTGATCAGATCTAGGAAAAACGTCCCAAACAAAACAATGTCAGCAGCTTTAAATAGGAATCTGAATCGCGATCTCCGCTCGAGCGCAACATAGCCCGCTCGAGCGGACTGAACAAAAACTGCATACGAAGAAACAGAGATGCGCTCGAGCGTAGGAGTTTCCGCTCGAGCGTCAAATCACACCCACCAGTATCTGTGCTTGTTCTGTCAAACTACTGTGACCTGCTAATCTACGCTCGAGCTCAAGAGTCTCCGCTCGAGCGGACAGTCCAAAAACAGAAAAACAAAGTTTTGAAACCACACAAGATTTTGTCTCCGGATTTGACAACACAGGGACCTAACAGAATTGCTAAAAGAAAGAATAGAACCCTTAAAAAAATGATGAATGCCATGTTATTAAGCTCAGGCTTACCACAGAACTTGTGGGGGGAAGCAATATTGTCTGCTAATTATGTTCTTGACAGAATAAACCACAGGAAAACCAATAGTACTCCTTATGAATTGTGGAAAGGTCAACCACCTTCCTACAAACACTTAAAAGTGTGAGGGTGTTTGGCAAAGGTAGAAGTTCGTGTTCGTAAAAAGACTAAGATAGGACCAAAATAGTGGATTTTGTGTTTATTGGTTATGCTCAGAATAGTAGTGCATATCAGCTTCTGACTTATAAATCAAAAATACCTGATATAAATGTAAACACTATTATAGAGTCAATGAATGCTGTGTTTTTTGAACATGTCTTTCCTTAAAAGAAAGGACAGGAATTAAGTTCATACAAAAGAACTTATGATTGTATACAAAGTCAAGAGACTAATGACAATCAAACACAAGAGACTAGTAATGGTCTTGACTAACAAGATTTAACTGATGATGAACCAAGACAAAGTAGGAGAGCAAGAACATCAAAATCCTTTGGTCCAGATTTTCTGACATACCTGTTAGAAAATGAACCTCAAAGTTTTAAGGAAGCAATGATTGGTCCTAAAGGACCTTTGTGGAAAGAGACTGTTAATAATGAAATTGAATCCATTATGCAAAATCATACTTGGGAATTGGTGGATCTTTCGCCTGGTTCTAAACCTCTTGGATATAAATGAGTATTCAAGAGAAAAATGAAAGCAGATGGTTCAATAGACAAGTATAAAGCAAGACTTGTGGTAAAAGGTTACAGACAAAAGGAAGGTTTGGACTATTTTGACACATATTCCCCTGTGACAAGAATAACATCCATCCGCATGCTTATTGCTATAGTAGCGTTGTATAATTTAGAAATACATCAAATGGATGTTAAGACAGCTTTCTTAAATGGTGATCTAAATGAAGAGATCTATATGGAGCAACCCGAAGGGGTTGTAATGCCAGGGCAAGAAAACAAAGTTTGCCGGCTTG
Organism: Camellia sinensis; assembly: GCF_004153795.1. Classification (NCBI taxonomy): domain Eukaryota; kingdom Viridiplantae; phylum Streptophyta; class Magnoliopsida; order Ericales; family Theaceae; genus Camellia; species Camellia sinensis. Next base: position 70,537 of record NW_021026220.1, on the reverse strand, counting down.
TAAAATCTCTTTATGGATTAAAACAAGCTCCTAAGAAATGGCATGAGAAATTTGATCATGCTATGCTTACTAATGGGTTTAAGATAAACGAATGTGACAAGTGCGTCTATGTTAAAAACACTGACCAAGGATATGCAATAGTTTGTCTTTATGTGGATAACATGCTTATCATTGGAAGCAGCCAAAACATGATCAAATCAACTAAGCAAATGCTGAACAAAATATTTGATATGAAAGATATGGGGGTCGCAGATGTAATATTAGGAATAAAAATTACTAAAACATCTTATGGATATGTATTATCTCAATCACATTATATTGAGAAAATTCTTGGTAAATTTATCAAGGATGATATGAATGTAGCTAGAACACCTGTAGACATTAGTCTTTATTTATCGAAAAATAAAGGTGATGCGCTGTCTCAGTTAAAATACTCCCAAATCATTAGAAGCCTAATGTACTTAATGAATTGTACTCGTCCTGATATAGCTTATACTGTCAGTAAATTGAGTAGGTACACTAGCAACCCTGGAGAAGACCATTGGAAAGCAATCATTCGGGTTCTTAGATATCTAAGATTTACCCATGATCATGGTTTGAACTTTACTCGATATCCTCCAGTACTGGAAGGCTATTGTGATACAAATTGGATATTGCATACTAAAGATTCAAAATCCACTAGTGGATATGTCTTTACTCTGGGTGGCACTGTTTTTTTCTTGGAAACCCACGAAACAAACATGCATCGCACGATCCACAATGGAATCTGAGTTCATTGCTTTGGACAAATCAGGAGAAGAAGCAGAATGGCTTTGTCACTTCTTAGAAGACATTCCAATGTGGCCAAAACCTGTGTCAGCTATTTGCATTCATTGTGATAGTCAATCTGCCATAGGCAAGGCACAAAGTCATATGTACAATGGTAAGTCACGACATATTCGTCGTCGACATAATACCATAAGGAAATTGCTCTCAAATGAAATAATCTCAATAGATTATATAAAATCTAAAGAGAATATTGCAGATTCGTTAACAAAAGGTTTGACAAAAGAGTAAGTGTATAATTCATCAAAGGGGATGGGATTAAAGCCTATTACATAAGAGTCATCATAATGGTAACCCCACTTAAATGACTGAAAATCCTAAGAACTAAGTTCAAAGGGACAACTAAGTTATGTGTGGCTCACCAGAAATCATCAAGGGATTAAAATTTCCTACCCATTCTTATGGTGACAGTGATATCTGCAACATGTGTTGTATGCAGGGGTTTAAGGATAAGCTTTGCTTTTTAATGATTACTTATATCTTGATTTAGGCATAAAAATCAAGGCGAGTATAAGAGATACTCACAATAAGAATCACCTATATGAGTGTCGAACTGGGGCCGGTTCCATGAGAATGAAGAGGCTAAATTCTCTAGAAAGCACTCATGAACAACCATGAGCGTTCAAGGCCAAAATGAACACAACCATGAGAACCATGATGTGCCAGAAGATATTTTGTGTGAAATCTATTGTCTTGGCTTACACAAACGGCTGAACAATTCAAGGCATCGCGTCCATTGGTTAGCTAGTAAGTCCAATAGGTTATCACTAGGGAAGGTTCAAGGCCGAAAGCAACCTATCCTGATGCAAAATATTTTCGATTTACACTCTTTTGACAAATTCTGCATATTTTTGCATTTCCGTTGTCATCAAATTCCATTCATGTGGGGGTTTGTTCGAAATGATTTTTGAAAAATAGATTTTTTTTCTCAATTTTGGTTTATTTTTTAGGTGGGACCCATGCGCCAAAGTTGGCAGGTCTAAGTGGTAACGCATTCTATGTCGCGTTGTGATTCAGGTAGAATATTTGGTTGCTCAAAACCATTATCGGGTGAATGGAAAATTGAAACCAAAGTGAGTTCCATAGAAATGGAGTTTTTGGTAGAAATTCCTTAAGGTTTGAATTAAAGGCTTGCCCCACATTGGTTTGGTGGGAACATTTTTATAGGTTTATAAGGCTTGAGTTTGCAGCTTGGAGAGGGCCCCAAAGGGCACCCCTAAGTTTATAGAAGGGAGATGTGTATGGGCAAAGTGGGGTAGACCCATTGGTCCCAAAAATAAACACACACGCACGTGTTGCCGGCTGTCCGTCTAGTCAGTCGGTCAGGTAGGTTGGACTGGGCTGTGCCTGGGCTTGGGCGTGGGTGCGGGTGCGTGGTGTGAGGTTAGGTTGGGCTTGTCTGACCCAATACTTATCTTTTTGGGCAAAAAACATTTGAATTTATTTTCATATTTTATTTTTTGAAAATAAATTCAGACCTTTTGAATTTAAATTTCAAACCCAAACAGAACCTTCCCATACAGTCCCATATATGTTCGAATAGATTCAGTTATCTGTGCAAAATACAAACCGAACAGGTTCTATACTTGTTCAAACAGGTTTGCACCTGTTTTATTCAAATCTGAACAGCCATATTTTCTCCTATAAATAGACAGACCCTCTATTGATTTATGTCATTCAGAAATTTCGTTCTTCTCTACTGCTTCAATCTCTGCATTTTGCGGCATTAAATGACAGGAATGGCAAAAACAGGTCTCCAATGGTCTGCTATTTCACTTGCCATATGTGTTCTCAAATATGGCAAGTGAAATAGCAGCTCCCAAGCTTGCCAAATCAGCAAAAATGAACATCAATTTGGCACCAAATTCAGTTGAAAACAACATAATTTAAACAGTAGGGAACTCGTTTTTCAAAATCAAACCCAATTTTCAGAATCAAACAAATTTTAGAATGAAGTTGAGACAAACCCAAATTCAGTTTTTCAATTTTTTTTTTTAATTCATTTATCACCAAATCTCAGTCAATCCAAATCAGATGGTATGCATTCACAATAAACCAAACAAAATCAGATCCGGTTTGAGTTGTTTGCAGATCCGGTATGAAGACAAATATCAAAAATTGAAGAAAGATATCATACGAAATCAGATGGTATGAAGACAGATATCAAAAATTGATGGATGAACAAAAATTGATCAAAAAAAATAATTAAGAAAATTTGAAAAAAAAAAAACCAGATTTGAGTTGTTTGCAGATCCGGTTTGAATCCATTCTCAGCTTTGAGATTCAAAAATCACGATCACCGATCCACATCAACAACTAGAATGAATGGAAAGATAGAGTGAATCCATCTCTCACTCTGTCTCTCGATCCACATCAATAACTAGAAGGGATTGGTTTGAGGAGGGGGAGGGAAGACAAAGAAAGGGAGAGGAAGAGTGAAAACAGAGAGAGGAGGAAGACAAACTGAGAGAGTGAGAGGAAGACAGAGTGAGAGACTGAGAAAGAGACCGAGTAAGAGAGTTAAAGAGGGGTTTTGATCATGGAGAAGAAGGGGGAGTGGTTTCAGAAGAGGGAGACAGAGTGAGAGAGTGAGAATGAGACAAATTGAGAGAGTGAGAGAGTGAGAGGGAGACAGACTGAGAGAGTGAGAGAGGTTTCGATCATGGAGGAGAGAAGGGAAAGGGGTTTGACGAGAGGAAGACAGAGTGAGAGGGAGAGGATGAGGGTGGATCATTCTAGATGTATACATGGACGGTGATGCCTCAGTGTATAAGAGAGCCGTTGTGCTTTGTTTGGTTTTTTTTTTAAATATTAATTCTTTTTTACAACAGGTAAATATATAATTTTTTTCCCAAATATTAATTCTTTTTTGCCAAAATATTAATTTTTTATATTTGTCTAGTTGGGAATAATATAAATATATAATTTTTTTAACAAACAGGTAAAAAAATGTCACAAAAGATAAAAAATAAACAAAAATAAAATCACAAAAAAATCTACATCCAAACAACACCTACAAACTTGGAGGGAAAATTGGTTGAGATTTGCCAAAATAGCAAATGACCATTGGAGCATTATTGTTATAATTTGGAAAAATAACACTATTCATTGTCAAATTATAACAATGACAATAACATTATAGCAATAATGGTTAGAGATGCTCTTATGTGATCCTAGTTGGAGTGGATCCTACATAAGTCTAGAGGTGTAAAATTGGCCTATCAGCTTGTGACCTGTAGCGGCCTAGCCCAAGCCCAGCCCAGCCCTTGAACATAGTCTTGGGCTGTGTGTTTTAGGGCTCGACCCAACCCAATTGGCCAACCCGAAGCCCACTCCAAGGCCTTTTTGGCTCGCTCAAGACCCAATATCATTTTCAAGTTATTTTGCTAAAAAACATTTTAAAAAAATAATTAGTCCAGCCCAAGCTCGTGGCCTGATTTTGAGTAAGCTTAGGCTTGAGCCTAGACCAAGATTTTTTCCACGTGGGCTAGTCTCGCCCGACCCAAAAATTGAAGGGAGCCAGCGAGTCTTGACTGGGCCGGGTGGAATTTATACCCCCTATAAGTCTCATTAATATTCAATCACGGAAGTAAATACAATAAGATATAAAATCATGAAAAATATAAAATCAGTCATAATATTAAATAAATTATCCATGAAACTTTTGGATAATTTTTTTGTAAGTGATACTCCACTCTAATTACTAATTAACAGATTTTATATTGTCTTTTAAAATATGAAGCAAAATATGAAGACGACCCTATAGATAATGTGAAATTTCACCTAAACTTGGTCTAAGAATGATGACCTAACCCACTAAGACCAAGAATACCGTAAAGGAGCAATACATAAAATTTGAGAATGCAGGTTGAGGGTGGGTAGGTTCTCAAATATCATATATTTTAGAAGCCACGAGAAGTAGGTTTAAACTTATAAATATATTTTTTATTTTAGTTTTTATCATTTTTTTTTCTTGTTTCTTTTTTGCATATTTCTTTTTGGGTAATTTACAAATACAACTCTTAAGATTTGATTAAAATATCAATTATCCTTTTATTTTGAAAATTATATCTTGTCCCTTTAAGTTCTAATCACATAACAAATAACTTATTTTATTAATAAATTATTAAGACAATTAATAACTTTTAATAATATTAGAAATATATTTCAATTAACAATTCAAATAACTTTATTATTGTGTAACAGAGTATTTAGAAATTTTATGTTTTCTACTAATTTTGTTAATTTTATTTTTATAAAGAAGTATTCGTAATTTTTAATTTTTAAAATCATAAAAGACGATTCGTATGTTAAATAAATTTTAAAATTATATTTTTAATTAATCATTTTTCCTCTATCCAAATCGTTCGATATTTGATTAATATAATTTTTTATAAAAATAATATACTTGACGAATTTTATAAATAATGCCAAATTAATGCATATTAATGTGTTTAGAAGGGAAAAGATTGATTACATACCTAACTTTTGATAGAATACACAAAATAATGATTCTAAAATTTAAACTCATAATCTCAAAATTATTAGGTGACGAATTTTATATGTGAAACAATTTAAATAATCAATATGAATTCACATCAAGGCCCACCAACATTGAACAGTCTCCTTCCGTTACTGGAGAGGAGTTGGGGTCCTAGAACACAGGGCCGGCCCTGCCCTAAGGCAGGTAAGGCTTGTGCCTTAGGCCTCATATTTTGGCCTAAAAATAGGGCTCCTAAATTTAAAAAATTATTATAGGTTCAACTTTTTCTTTTTTTTTTTTTTTTTTTTTTTTTAAGATCAATTTAATGAGTCAATCTCAAGCCATGTCTAGTTAACCCCGTTAACTACACAGTACTCCACTTTTTGATATACTTCACTGGGATATTGCTTATCACTAGGGCCGGCCCTGCCCTAAGGCAGGTAAGACTTGTGCCTTAGGCCCCATATTTTGGCCCAAAAATAGGGCTTCAAAATTAAAAAAATTGTTATAGGTTCAACTTTTTTTTATTGGACCCATGTATAATTTAGCCCATATATATTTATAAATATGTTTGGCCCATATTTATTAAAATGAAAACATATAAATAAATAAATAAAAAACAATAGGGCCCCTAAATTTGGCCCAAAAATAGGGCCCCTAAATTTGGTAAAATATTATAGGCTCAATGTTTTTTTTTTTTGATTTTAGGATCAATTTAAAGGGCCCCAAAATATTTTTTTGGGTCCATGTATGATTTACTTCATATTTATTTATAGGTGTAGTTTGGTCCATATTTATTAAAATAAAAATATATATTAAAAAAAAAGTGTTTGGACTCAAGAAAAATAATACATACAATATATGGGTCCTATTTTTTTATTTTTTATTTTTACCTTCTTTATCTATTAGATTTTAGTGGAACAAATAATTTTGCTCAAATTTTTTTACCTAGGAATTTATCAATTTTAATTGAATAATTTTTTCCTAATTTTTTCGTTCTAATTTTGTTTTATTAAATTGCTTTATTTATAATTTTAATGATTATATGTGTAAGTAAATTTTTTTATGGTTACAAACAAATAAAAAAATTGTAACTTATCATTTTATTCATAAAATTTTTTTCAATATAAAAGAGCCCCCATTTCCGAAATTCACCTTAGGCCCCGACGAACTCAGGGCCGGCCCGGCTGATCACAGCCCATCTGCTACATCTTAATATTGTTGAGACTATTTCCACTTGGAAAATGCTAAATACACAAAATTTTCGTACAAAATGCCATACAAAATGATCTAGCAATGGCATTTATGCAATTATGATGCAAACTGGTGGGCTTTTTGATTTCCAACGAATGGCTATAAATAATCCACATCATTCTATATGGAATTTTTGTATAGAAATTCTTTTTGTATGGCATTGTATAGGTCACTTTCTGGTTCCCTCTTTCCATTCAAACCCCTTAATTTTTTTGATCAACCTTTCCATTCAACCCCCTTAATTGTATAAACCACTTTCTGGTCCCTGTTACTAGGATGTTGCTGATCATTACTCATTTCCTGCGCCTTAACACCTTTGAGAATACTTTCATCGTGGAAAATCCCATATCCACCATTACTAGTCTCATTTGGAGGGTATGTTCCATATCTAGATGAACTATTAGCTGTTGCATTGGTTTGGCTATTTCCATATCCAGCATTGCAAGACGCCAAGTTGTTGATTCTATCGCTCAGTGAAATCCGATACATGTAACTAGAAGGTTGTATATAGCCCATTTAGCCATGGTTATTATTTCCATTGCCCATTGGTGGCATCCCGTATCCACCACTAGCTACCGGCGTTGCATTGGTAGGTAAGTACCATATCCACTACTAGCTGGCAAATTGTTGAGCTTACCACTTTGTGAAAGCTGAGATCATCATGACTATAAGGCGGCACATAGCCACTATTAGAACCATAATTGTTGTTGCCATACCAGCCACTACCTTGTTGCTGAGCATAGCCTCCATTAACCACCATAGAACGGTTTGAAAGTTGGGAAGTGGTGAAGTATGGACTCGGTGTTGTCATCTGCAAGCCTATGACATTGATGTGATATCCATTTGTGGGAAGTGGGAATTTGTCCCACATTGGTTCGCTAGGGACGCTTGACCCACTTTATAAAGTGTGCCATACATACAAACCTCCAAGAGGCCTTTTCTAGGAAAGAAAGAACAAAATAGTGTGTGCCTCCGTGGTACAAAGCGGACAATATTTTGGCCCATGCTTCGGCAGTGGGGTGGTCAGCACAAATGGCGCCGTCTGTGGAAACCGTAACTGCACCACACGAACTCACATGTTGGGGGGCTAACATGGGGAGTGGGAGTCCGTCCTACATCGATTTGCTAGGGACTCTTGACCCACCTCTAGTGAAGGAAGAACAGAACCGTGCATGTGTCCCCCACACCATTTATGGAGCTCCAACCCTCCTGGGGTATGACATAACATTGCTGTCGGAAACCTACACTGGGATTCGTATTAATGGGCATTGCTTCTGAACCCCAGTGGCACCCCCAGTGACGTGGCAGCGTGTGGTTGGCTAAAATCCAAAAAAAAAAAAAAACTATTTTTGCACCAATCAGGGACGACCCCCAGCACCCCCAGCTCGGGGTCTAAGTCATTTTCCTTAGTTGATATTGATGCGGAGTTAAAATTAATTAAATATTTATGGTGTCCCAATATATAGTACTGCGTTCTCTTACACTCTGTGAGATATATATATATATATATACACGTAGATGCAAAATTGTTTAGAAAAAAGAAAAAAAATAATAGTATATCTTTCATGGAGGGAGTGCTTATTACTTAGAGGTTTAGAAAGTAAAATATTTTAGACTGTTCTTCCCACATTAATATATTGGGCCTAGGAGGTTTTGGTTAAATTTCCCAATTATTAATTTATAGGACTCACATTCTATTATTTGGTTATAATTTTTGTTATTTCAATTAGATTTCCATGATTTTCTATTCAATAAAATTTATAAATTTTTTAATTTTACAACTAATATAAAAAAAATTAAAATAAAATAATGTCCAATTAATATATATAAATATGTATTTAGAAGAAAAAATATTAAATACACACTTAACCTTTTTCATAGTGCTAAAGATTAGATTAGGTTAGGGTTTTACAAAACTCCGTCTTCAGACCACAAAGTCTTTTTTGATTGAACTCCGTCTTCACAACACAAAACTTGAGAGAGATAGCAGAGCACCTGTCACGCCCCACTTTTTATTACTCGAAATCATTACCAAATTCATTAGTTTAATTCAATATTAGAGATAACATGGAAAAAAAAACTCTTTGGTTCAACAAATGGAAATAAATAACGATTCTCTCATTCGTATGCAAATTATATACAACATGAGCACACTAAACAAATTGCCCTTGGGCTTACATCATTAAAAAGTCAAGAAGAAGGGTGTAACCCTTTTACATATAAGGCATTCGGCCAACACAAAGAGGCCCCGTGGCCAACACATAAGTAGCTCCAATTCTTGTGGCTCAACCAGCTTAATACCTGAAAAGATTTCAACAACGTGGGATGAACATATAGTCCAGTAGGGAACTCAACATGATCCTCAACAATAACAACTTACTTTTTTTTTTTTTTTTCAATGAGACTGTGAATTTAGAAGCGAATCCAACCCGAGTAGTGCCTGAGTAGTGGAGTTTGTGCTGACATTCTGTATGTTGAGCATTCTCTGTTTGCCACTTCACTGACTATGTACGGGGATCACCGCTATAGCAGTGAATGTGTGCTCAAGTAGTCGGCCTATATGTTTTATACCGCCTTTACTCACACCGCCCGAGCAATAAAGTGTGTGCTCGAGCAATCTTCACTATCCTGTTTACTATAAATGCGTTGTTGGCTGTTTGTAGGGTTTAACATGTCCAGTCTTTTTGAGAGAAAGAAAAACCAAAGTAAGGTATATTGGAGGGTATTTTATAAGTGTTTCTTCGATGATTTGAGAGTAATCAATGAATCTACAAGTTTCATATTGACTTCATCAAGGAATTGTTTTTACAGTTACATTCACAAAAGAGAGGTGTTCTTCGGTGGATTCGGAGGAACTTCTAACATCATCATCAAGCGAAAGTTCGTATTGATCTTTTCCTTTCACTGCTCCTTGGATTTCTTCGTCCTAAAAAAAAAAAACTGGCTTTCAATTAGTAACCGAATTACATAAGTAGAACTCAAAGATTTGATTTGGTGACAACTGCTAGAGATAACAAGCTGTCACAATAGAAATTATATAGGGCACGGGAAAGTAAAATATAGAGCACTGACAAAAAATTTGTACAATGTTTGAATCATGTACTCTTTCAGCCTATGTTCTTTGCAGTTAAGCCCATAAAACAATCTCAAGGACTGACAAATAACTTAGGTCCTTAAGTTGTACAATGTTTGAATCATGTACTCAACAACTGCATTGCGGCCACCATGGCTACTCAGGCATCGAATTGGATTATTTATACATTTATTTGTCTACTTATTGAAAATTTAGTCCATTCCAAGCTCACACTTGTAAGTCCTAAATGTGCACAATTGTTTGCAAAGAAACAGAAGTACTAATTATATTTCAATAGCTATTATTTATTACAATTTATTTGTCTTTACTAGCGTAGCAAATACAGTTTAGTAGGTTATTGTCATCTTGAACATTATTTAGAGAGGGGTCCTAATTAAGTTATTGCCAAAGCAGAGTACATTTAACCATAGTGTCATTTCTCTGTGGTTAAATTAAACCCCCTTGACTGCATAGTACTCCACTTTCTGGCACCCTCCTTTACCGGGATATTGCTGATCATAAACCTGGCCATGCCTGCCATCACCGCCACCCCAACCACTTCCATATGAATATCCCACCGTCTGCACCGTGGTTGTTGTTGCCACAGGGAATTTTCCATCATGGTACGTCCCATATCCTCCATTCGGCACAGAACTTTGAGAATTGTATCCATAGCTGTACTGGTCACTGTTTCCATGCCAGCCAGTTTGGTAGTGCTTGTCCTTCCCATCAGTCCACCCCTCTTGTTGTGGCTGAGCATGGCCACCACTATAAACCATCATATGGTGGTTTGACGGTGGAGGAGAGATGATGCTAGGGACGTTGCTGTGGTAGCTGCTTGGTGGGTACCAACCGGACTCCTGGTGGACAGCATAGGATTGCTGTTGGTAGCCAACACAAGGATAGTCCTCAGTTTGGATAATCATTTTCTTCTTTCTGTTTTTCTCTCAATTTTTGAAGTATGAGTTTGTGTGTTTTGGACATGCTATTTATAAGGCTTGTTTTGTGATTGTAAAGTGGATGACAATGCATCTAATACCCATTTGGGGATTCCTTTCACTTTTTCTACATGATTAGATTGAGTTGGCATTCAATTGACGGAGTTCCTAAACTTCATTAGTAATTCACAACGTATGAGGAATATGATTCTCCAACCAAAAGTATGGGCATTGCTATATCTAGAGAAAAAAAAGTACATATGAAATTTATATGTAACAATTTTTATAGACACAGAATCAATCACAAAAAACAATTTTGATCATAACTATCAAACGTTATGGCCTATCATAAAGTTACAATTTCACACATATTGTTCTATCTATGTTTTTATGTGGTTGGTTGTGTTTGCAAATTTATTGAGACTTACAATGATGTCGTTGAACTATGAGACTATTACTGACATGAAATCCTCTATTCTCAAAATTTTTATTCATGTTTTAATATATTCTCATTCACAAAATCATGTCTCAAGATTTTTGTATTTTAAAATTATCACCACAATCATACATTTGTAGGTGCAATCATGGGAAGAGATTTTAAGGCTAAAGAATCTATCAATTTATTATTATTATTTATTAATTATGAAACATGATTATCAGCTAATATAAACCGTGATAATGCTTTCATAAGGTTTACAAAAATAAAAATTAAAAAAGTTAAATCAAGCATATAATCGAACCGCCAACAAACCAAATGCTAATTGACATGGTCGGGCATTTAGGGCAAGGTAAAGGAAACCTAATTCATTCAAAGGGTACCCAATGTTTGGTCAAATTTCAATACAAAGGGATTTCTGGCGATTTGAAAGTGTTACTAGCAATACTCATTATAAATATGTAATCACAAAAGGATATTAGTGATGGCAAATGATGTGATACAAATTATTTTGTCGCTATACATTCTAGTGACGCTAAAGTTACGGTCACCATCTCTTGTGATGGCATCTCAGGGTAATTTGCCACGACAAAATTTCAATTGCTAATAGTGCAAAAAACAAATCTGAGTTTTGGCGACAAAAGCATAAATGGAAGGGATGTTTAAAGAGTTTTGTCACCATCTTTTATGTTTATGCCACCCTCACCTCCACTTTCATCACTACTCTCACCACCAACCCTACTGTAACAACTACTTTGCCGCCACCATCACTACTACAATCACTATCACCATTATCACTCTATTATCACAGTCACCATTATAACCACCACACTTTTTTTTTTAGTTCCATCACAAAAGGGGCATTTTTTAGTAGTGGTACCAAAACTTTTTTAAAGACTTCTAACACATTTAGCTAGGCTCATGATAAAATAAGCATCCGATTCCCAACTTCACTACCCAAAGGCAATATACTTATGAACATTTTCCTCTAACTATAGTTGGAACAGCACATGATTGGGGAGTTTTCTACAAATCTGGAATGGTTTTGAAGCTTATTTCTAAGGCAAATGTTAAAGACTCTTTTGGACATTGCTTAATATTGAGATGGATATAAAATAAAATGTCTTAAAGATATTAAATAAATGTGATGGTTTTAATAGTATCTTGAATTCAGTGAAGATATTTGCGTTCTGTTTTTTACTTTTTTTTTTTTTTTTTTTCTCAAAATTTTTTTTATGATCATTTCTATCTATAGGATGGTTATTGTTTTGGAACTATGAGATTCCTACTGGGCAATTGTGTTCACCCTTCGTTGTTTCATTTTTCTTATAGGAAGAGAATTTGAATTGATTGGTTGGAGAGTTAAGAAGTTCATGTATCTTTTATGTGTAATTTCATGGTACATGTGAAAGAATTGAATCCTGTATATTAACGTTTGTGATTATTTATTTGTAACTCTATAGCGGAAGCTTGGCATGTATTATTATTATTGTTATATTCATTATGAGAGAGAGGATGTATTATTATATTTCTATTACTCAAGGGTAATAGACATTTATAAAAAATAATAATAAAAATAAAAATGGACCTAAATTAAAGGCTTTTGGTAATGATTTTGAGTAATTAAAAATTTGGGGTGTGACAGAACTGAACTTGGCAAACCAAGCACGAAGAGCTTGTTTCAAACCATACAAAGCACGACGAAGTTTGCAAACTTTGGCGAACGAAACTGAGGAACCAGGAGGAGGTTACATATAGACTTCCTCAGTGAGATCACCCTTGAGAAAAGAATTTTTGACATCCATCTGAAAAAGACTCCAATTGTGAGCATAGCAATGGCAAAGAGGCTGTGAACTGAAGTAAGACGAGTAACGGGGAAAACGTTTCCTCATAATCAATCCCATATTCTTGATTAAACCCCCGGGCAACAAGTCGAGCTTTATAACGCTCGATGGAACTATCAGAATGGGTTTTAATCTTGTAAACCCTTTTGCAACTAACAACACTTTTTCCAAGTGGAAGGTCAACTACATCCCAGGTATGAATTTTATCAAAAGTCTACAGTTCATCAATCATAGCTTGCTGTCAAAGAGAGTTAGAGCAACCCTCTCGATAGGAAATAGGTTCATGAGAAGAAAAAGCAATAGAACCAACAATGAAATCATGAGGAAGTACAAAAGGTTATGTTACCCGAGTAGAATGACGAAGAGATACCTCTAGTGTAGAAGATAATGAAGTAGAATCAAGGGATGCATGAGGCTCACTATGAGAGGGAATGAAGACAAGACTAGGAGGTGGAGGTGGAGGTGGAGCATGAGCAGAAGCAGGAATAGGAACAGACTCAGGATCAGAAAGTAGAGCAGCAGGACCAGAAGGCAGAGCAGAATCTTTAGGATGGGCCAGAGTCATCATGTCAAAAGTAAGGTATGTATCAAGCTCATCAAACAGAAGAGAAGGATTTGTAAAGAATGGTGTAGTAGAAGGAGTGGACAAATGAAACTTAGATAGAGAAAAAAGCATCTTGTGTTCCCAAAATACCACATGACGAGAGACACGGAGACGACGAGAAATAGGATACCAACAATGATAACCTTTATGTTCAATCTCATACCTCAATAAACAACACAAACGAGCACGAGGTTCTAATTTAGTATGCTCATGAGGTTGAAGAAGAATAAAACATGCACATCCAAACACACGAAGACCAGTATAGGCAGGAGGTGTGCCATACAGACGCTCATACGGGATTTGATTGTTGATGGTAAGGGAAGGGACACGATTGATAGTATAGACATCTGTGAGAGCAGTTTTCCCCCAAAAACGTTCAAGACATGAAGAAGATATTAAAAGAGCACAGACAACGTCTAAGATATGGCAATGTTGGCACTCAGCACGACCATTTGTTGGGAGGTAATAGGACAAGAATAATGAGAAAATGTATCATTTTGATGAAGGAATCTCAAAAGATGAGTTTCTTTATATCCCTGGACATTATTAGCATGAAAAATTTTGATGGTGGAAAAAAACTAAATTTTGACCATTTGTGAAAAATCATAGTATATTTGGTGTAACTCAGAATGAGATTACATAAGAAATAAAAAGGTGAAACGAGTGAAATCATCTACAAATATGACAAACTATTTAGATCCCGCCATAGTGGTATTAGGTGAAGGCCTCCAAACATCAGGGTGTATAAGATCAAAAGGTGCATGAGACATAGAGGTACTTGTATGAAATGGTAAAGCAGGTTGTTTGGCAAGTTGACACGATAGGCAGTCAACTTTATCATTTGGAACAGGACTTAATTGACCGCTTGAAACTAGAGATCGTAAACAACCAAAAGCACATGACCTAATCGAGAATGCCATAAAGCAAGAGGGGAACTAGTAGTTATAGGAGGAGTAGCAATCTGGATAGGAGAAGTACTAGATGATGGAATGTACAGATGGATGAGCTTGTACAAACAACCATATCTACAACCTATCCCAAAAGTATGTCCTGTCTTCGGATCTTGCACAACATAACCAATTGGAGAAAATAAAACAATGAGGCCAAGATTACATAGTTGACCAATAGATAAAAGATTAAGGGTAAGGTTGGAGAGCAGATAAGTGTGAGGTAGAGGGATATTAGAAATGGATATATGACCTATATGACTAACATGCATTTAAGAGTCATCAGCAGTGTAAATAACTGGTAAATTAGAAGAAGATGAAATGAAAGAAAGTGTGGAGTCAGAGGTCATATGATTGCAATAAGCTGAATCAAAATACCAAGAAGAGGTACTTGGAGTGACTGAGAGAGCAGTAGAGGGTGTACTAGAGGTAGAGGTAGAGGTAGAAGTAGAAAGAACCTTTTTCACAATGGCTTCAATATCATGAAGAGTGTAGGTTGGTGAAGGTGTAGAAGAGCAACCTGGAGAATGTTAAGTATGTGGCCGGTGATGAGTAGCAGTTGAGCCGAAGAGTGATACCGACTATGAGTCGTAGGTGGTTTAGAAGAACTACAGTGCTGAGAACAGTTGTTTGAACGATCCATATAGTGATTGTTGAAACAGAGAAGGACTAGATACGCAGAAATCAACGTGAAAATGAATCAGTCTATCGAAGAGATAGAAACAATATGAAGAAAAAGAGGAGGCTAGGAGGAAATCCTAGGCTTTGATACTATGTTATGAGAAAGGAGAGAGAGAGAGAGAGAGAGAGAGAGAGAGAGAGAGAGAGAGAGAATATACTTTTTTATATTTCAATGAATGGATATAAGTGAATACAAGACTCCGTTATATAGGAAAACGAGAAGTTATACTGATAATACACAATATGATAACAACACAATATGGTAATGCACAATATAGTAATATAGATGTTGGCTGTATAATTTGTATAAGCCAATCACAATTCAACACGTGGGATGAAAATGGCAATTTGAGGAGGTAATATAAATTACCAACCATAGTCAGACACGTGTTAACCCATACTGGTAATAATGGGTCTTCGTAGCATTGGAATAATTAAGGGATATAAGGTGATGTGGCCTAACGGTTACTCACAAGGTTCAAATTCAAAATCAGGAGGGAAGCCTAACTGCAAACATGGCGTAGTATGGCTGACTGTGAGAGAGCATGATCAACAATCATGGAGGGACATTTCGACGGTTAGGAGTTCGCTCCGACAGTTATCATTGAGAAACGTAAATAGCAGAGAAGGCCCCAGAAAGGAGGACCTAGACTCAGATCCATAAACCAGTCATTCACTTCATATTTTTCTTCCAGTTTTATATTTACAGTTCTTTACATTTCTGTATTTCAAATTCCTTTCTGCACTTCATTCATAGGAGTAGTTTTAAATAGCTTGTTGTTGTAAACCTCTACAAGGCTGGGTTAGATCATTGTAAGTTTTTCATTTTACTTCATGAAATTCTGTAATTATTCTTTACTTAATTGTTATTTACTAAATTCTCCTAAACAAGCCACCACTAAAAGTCCTATTTATTGAGGTTGAAAGAACTAAAACACAATCGTCTGATAATTGGTTGGCAATTAATCTTTTGTAAGGACTGATTGATCCTTGCTGGCACACTTAAAATTACAATGCTAACCTTCGAAAGCCCACATATATTTTTGGCACGCCCAGTGAGACTAATTGAAATGGCTAGACGTAGAAGACAAGGAGAAAATGAATGCCTGGAAGAAGGTGTGGAGGGAGAGGTAGAAATGCCTAATCCAGAGGATAATGTGATAACACATACTATGGAAGTACTTGTCCTATCAGAACCTATGGTTGAATAAACCAGCACTTTAGAGCATGTACCACATGTTCAAAATATTGGACGAGGCCATGAAATTGGACCATCCACTGTTCCATCTACCCGGCCAATGAATCTATGGGGAGGCTTGGTGGATGCCATGGGATAGCAGTTAATGAACACAATGGAAAGATAGACAACATCCTTTGTGGATCGAATGAATTCCCATCAACTAACTAACACAAGGTATGTGGAGGAAAACTCAAATGTTCCTCAACAAATATTGGCTAGTGATAAGCAACCTATGCAGAGTAATGAATAGACTAATGGTCAGACTAGTAATCCAAATTATGAAAGACCATCACCTGTACCTCAGTCATGGTATGAGCCTCTTTTGAGGCCCGTGGTAAATCAAAATGTCTCATTACCTAACAGTGAAGCCATACAAATTGGTGGATCTAAGCTAACACAAGAAAATGGCATAAGAATGTTTTCAAATCCCATGTTCGAAACCATACATGGTACAAGAGGGTTCACTAATCCTCTATTCAAATTCACACCCAGGGGGTTGGAAGGGCGGCTGGGAGAGAAACAACACTTGTTCCTCCTATTGCAACACCTTTCGCAGGATAGGTTCAGAGGGGTCAGCCACATCCTTAACAGCAGCAAGTACCACAGGGACAACCAGTCCCAAATATACCTCCCTGTGGACCAAGAGGACATCACGCACATAGGATTCCACCAAACCCTGTGTTTTTTCCCCCAGTGATAGTCCAACAAGCACAAAATATGGTTCCTAGGGACCAAATTGCTGATATTGTCAGATAAATGTGTGGACCTATGGCTCGGGGGGTTCAAACTCCTGTGTATAGGAAGCCATATCCAGAATGGGTGGATAGGGTGCATGAATACCCAAGAGGGTTTAAAATACCAAACTTTGCTCTCTTTTATGGGAATGGAAACCAATCAACAGTAAAACACATTGCTAGATTTGCAGTCCAATGTGGTGAATTTACCAATAATGATTACATGAAGTTAAGATTTTTTTCCAAATTCTCTAACTGGGACAGCTTTTGCATGGTATATTAACATTACACATGGCTCCATCCAAACTTGGCAGCAAATGGAGGAGGCATTTCATGCCCAATTCTTTCAAACGGAGCCAAAAGTTTCTATGGCAAACTTGGCAAGGTTAAGTCAAAGGCCTGATAAGAAGGCTGTTCAATTTATTTCCAGATTCAAAAGAGCATGAAACAAGTGTAGGGTCATTCTACCAGAGCCTGAATTTGTGAGATTGGCTCAAAATGGTTTAGAGTTTAAGCTTTGAAAGAAGTTTGACTCAACTAAGTTTCGAGACTTAGTGGAATTAACCTATAAGGTGTTTAGATATGAATCATTACTTGAGGAAGAACAAGACTGGATTAATGCATCGTACAACACTTATTATAGAGATTTATGAGATTGATGCAGCAGAGATCGTAGGAAAAGAGCCTGTCACGACCCAAACCCACCCCTATAGGTTCAGTATCATAATCGGTCAGTAATCCTTGGATTACCAAAAGCCTTTTGACAGAATAACAGATAGTTAGGGGCTGCAGAAGCAAATATACGGAATATACATAGTCCAGTGAGCTGTGAAGACATACATGGGACAGCTAACTTAAAACTTTTACAAACTTACGAGTGATGTCAGCACATATAGTATTTACACATCACTCCATGAACATGTTGCCCAAAAACAAAACACAGCATATACATGGTCTAGTACAAATACAAAAACAACCACTAAGCTTGACTTCATCTAGAACCTCCTTGGGAGGCATAAAGGTTGGTTGACAAAAGCTGTAATATAGGCCATCAACACTGGGCCTGGTTATGTGCCTGCTCACCTACATACATAATATAAATAGTGAGCGGAAGCCCAGTGAATAATAACAAAGTAAAGATTTTATTGAATGATGTCCATACAGAAAAAGAGTCTAGTACATGATCAGATGTCATGACAAAGCAGATTCATAGGCATGGTTACATTTGTATTCAAAACTCGTACATGTATCATATCATAGTACGTGGCACATCCATTAGCATTAACAAATCTGATGACCCACAAGGGACTGCTGTGAAGGCTTTTAGATGACTCATGTGCATAGAGATGTTTCCGATAACCCATAAAGGGACCTAATGGCCCGTAAAGGGACTTGGTAACCTGTAAAGGGACGCATATCATATGATGGTAAGGATGCCACGAATAACTTTCAGAATCTTAGACAATCATTCATTCATTCAAAACATAGCATTTCATAAAACTGATCATTTCATATCATCAGAAAATAATTAAAGTCAAACATAACTTTACAGAGTTATTACTCACAGATAATTGGTAACGCCAAATAGACGGCAAAGTGGCAATTCACCTATCCTGAGGCGCGTGACCTACATAACATGGCAGATTCATACATTGAAACCCACGCTTGGATTGTACATAACTTATTTCATTTGTTCTTGGTGTGTTTCTAGTCTTTAACCTCATTATGGGGTCTTAAACATGGTCTAGGAGTGCCTAGGATAGAATAAGGATGCTAGAATGCACTTGAAAACATTTTTCAAATTTTGCTGAAATAGGGTCCATGCTTGAGCGTGGCTTTCCTCGCTCGAGCGGACATGCAAAATGTGAGGTCCCGCTCGAGCGTAGCTTCTCTTACTCGAGTGTTTTGTAAATTTAGAAAAAGTATTGGTTGCTTGTTTTTCGCGCTCGATGGACGCTCGACCCCCGCTCGAGCGTGAGGCTCAGACCCTCGCTCGAGCGTGACTTCTGTCACTCGAGCGTGCTGCAAAACATGTGAATTTTTGGATACATGCATTTCATGCTCGAGCGAGTATTATCTCGCTCGAGCGGAAGTGCACACATTCAGAGTGCTTCGCTTGAGCGTGAACTGCTACGCTTGAGCGTAGATTCAAACTATGAAATTTTCAGATTTGATCTCCAAGCTTCAAACTCAAACTAAACACTTCAAAACTTATCCTCTTGGGCCAAAATTCTAACAAGATATTCACAAAACATCATGATCTAAAGATCCTTTCATGAAATCAAGGCCCAAAATCGTGCCAATTATTCGGAAACTCAACTTAAACTTCACGAACTCTCCAAAAACGTGACATGTATGAAATGATTGAGCTTTAAGTTTCCAAATCATGATCAAATGAAATAAGAGGATGTAAAACATGATGAATTCTTATAACTAAGCTCAATTTATGACATGCATGAGAGAATTCCTAGTAAACATGATCCAAATGTAATAAAATGTACATGTATGTATGAATTGATCTTCCTTCCTACTTCTTAAGCTTGGTTCTTGCATCCCCTAGCTCAATTCACTTAAATTCATGGGTGAATTAACTCAACTTCAAGACTAAAGGCTTGGTTTCTTACCTAAGGTCTTCAATTCTTTGAGCTCTTGGTGAATCCTAACTCAATTCTCCAATTCCCCTTTAATTTCCTAGCAATTCTTCCCCTTTTGCTTCTTGAGATCAACTCTCACTCTCTAATTCTCTCTTCCTCTCACGTTTATGAGCTCAAGGAGTAGGAAATGAGGGTGTAAATTAAAATAAGAGAGTCCAAGTAGCCTTATATAGGCTTAATCAAAGTGGCTTAATTAAGATTGACTTAGGTTAATCACATTGACATTAATTATTCTAATTTAATCGTTCCAAATCGAATTTCAATTAACCCTACCATAAAATTCTATAAATTTCACATAACACATATACCAAGTCAATTTCGTGGTCGGATGCCAATAAGGCCTTCGATTCACAAAATGTAACAGAAATTTCAAACAGATACTCCTACAATAAGCAGATAAAACACAAATAATGCACCACATATGCAATTAATTCAAAATTTGATCTTAATATCTTATTAGGCATATGAAATCATGGATTATCGTTAATCTTGGGTCGGGGTTGTTACAAAGCCTGTGATTTGTGAGGCGTTAATTCATAAAGACACTACAATAGACCAACAGTTTAAAAAGAAAGACTTTCATAGGAAATACTCTTTCGATTTAACAAAGGCAAATGACATTTTTTATCATTTGCTTGCAGCGAATTTTCTAAAGTTACCAAAATGAGTTAAAATTCCTTCTCCAGAAGAACTTAAAGGGAAAATGTATTGTAAATGGCACAATTCTTGGTCTCACTCAACTAAAAACTATAATGTTTTTCGAGATAGGATCCAAGAGCAAATTCGAAAGGGGAGTTTAAAATTTCAAGCTAAAGCAGAAAAGGTTATGGGGATTAACTCTAATCCATTCCCAAAAATTAGAGAAACTACAGCCAATGTTATTGTGCCAGACTTCCAGAATTTATCCTTGAAGGAATTGGAAGAGATCAATGTGCAAATCCATGTTGCTAGCCAGACTACTGTCAAGAGAGATTCTAGAAGTTCACCAGTTGTTGGACAAGGCTTTCTAGACCAGAGGGAAGACTTTGATGATAAGGCACTGGACGATGATTCTTTAGAGGCAACTGTCATGCAAAGAATGTGTCCCAGGTACAGATTGAGTTACAAATGGTTGAAAGGGCTTCCGATTGATGGGAAGCAGTATTACAAGGATGTGCAAAGGCATCCTAAACCAACCAGTGCTTATAACAAAAGGCCATATCTAGCTGGTCCTAGACAGCAGCCATTCATGGCTGGGTCAGCAGCCACTAGAGTGCACTCCAAGGGCAAGAGACCTCTACAGGAATTCAGACCATCCAACTATAACAGAATGGATGGCAATCATCCTGAAATGAGACCTGAAGTGGGCTCAAGTTATGGGATCAAAGCCAGATATTAAACCCCTAGACCAGCCTAGCCTCACACAAGATGGAAAGTAGCCACCCTCACGGAAGGCCTGAATTAGGCTCAAGACAGGGGGTCAAGGCCAAGCAGTGGCCTCCACAGGAAGTTTCGAAGCTGGCTTCAAAGGAAGAAAAAGATAGTTCAACAACTGAGCTACTGAGTTCATGGGTACCTAGGGTTCTAGATTAGTCTGTCATGCAGAACAAGCCTAAGAAAATGCCTACCTAGAGAAGTGTTGTTGGAGACCAGGGTAGGATGGTTAAACCTCCCTTGGTGGCTCCAAATAATTGGGTGTTACTGAAGCATCCAAAAACAAAGGAACCAAATATGGTTTTATTAATTTCTAGGTCCCAAAGGAGGAAGATCCAGCGGAGGTACACTCAGTACCAAAAGGATCTGAAAGAAAGTGGGGGAGAGTTCTTCATTGGCCCAGCCAAAAGGCCAGACAGAGGAAAGAGAAAGTCCAAAGTTGGATCATAGTCCAAAATCGACTTCTCAGAACAGAAAGAGTTTCAGCAAAGAGCAGTTGGCTAAAGTTCACTCTGAACTGAAAGCCAAGGAAAGATCCAGTTTAGTAGGTCTTGAAAAGGCTTTGATGGAAAACGATAATGAGACAGAAGGAGAAGTTGACCTAGGCCAAAGGAAAGAGATGGTTGATGAGGAGATGTTTGAAGCCCTCATGGCTAAACAGACATTTTTGGTCAAAAAACTAGCAGGAACTGACCATTTGAAGGAAGTCACTAGTACTGAAGTGCCATAATGCAACATAGAAGATACTTCTGAAGTAACTGAACAAGTTGGCTTGGAAAAGAAGCAAGTGCAGACAGTGGTTCAATTTGGCTCATTTTCTCTAATGTTAGTGAATATGGTGCCTATACTATCACATGAGTTCTAGGCTGAAGATGGAAACAAAGAAGGTCAGGAGATTGACCCTATTCCAGTTTCTAGTGAAGATTCATAGGTTAGTATGGTTTAAGATGAATCCGAAGTGGCCACACCAATGGAAACTGAGGACAAGAGTGAGGAAGAGGTGAGTATTAATCTCTCATATCCTGTTGAGTATCCTACAACATCCATGACACAACATGTAAAGCCCTTGTATATCAAGGCTTTTTTCGATGGAATACAAATGAATAGGGTATTGGTGGATAATAAAGCAGCGGTGAACCTGCTTCCGAAATCTTCTTTGAAGAAACTAGGGAAAATGAACCCCAGATTAATCCCAACCAGCACAACCATTGTTGGTTTTGCTGTAGATAAACAGATGGCTCAGGATATTTTGCCCATCAACCTGAGTGTAGGAACCAAAGATTGCATGACGACATTCTTTGTTATTGACAGCAATGCTAAGTATAATGCTTTACTTGGCAGGGATTGGGTTCACACCAACAAATGTGTGCCTTCCTCTCTACATCAGAAGATAATGATGGCCTTGTGCAATGGAGAGACAGAGGAGATCAATGCAGACCCTCAACCCTTTGTCGCTTGTGTTGACTTTGTAGATGCCAAGTTGTATACTGAAGAAGTAACACCACTCAGTATATTGAGAAAACCTGATGGTTCAGCCGAAGTGAGGGCTGGGGAGGAAGTAGCACACCTGAAGCACTTGGTACAGGAGAGTGCTGATGAAGAGTTCATCATCAAAGATGATAATGATACCTGGTTGTAGGCAAGAAGATGAAACCCAAGAAGCCAAACCCATAGTTTTAGTCAAGTTTTCAACATTGGACCTAAAAGCAATAGTCCAAAAAGTTCAAGAATAATAGAAGAAAGCCATGGTAGTTGGCTGTAAGCATAAACAACAACAGGTCAAACCTTTGACCTTTGATAAATACTATGCATTGGACATCGAAACAAAAGCCCAAGAAATATAGGAAGAAGAAGCCTTATGGATAGACTTCGTCTATGAGGAAGAGGGCAAAGATGTTGAATTAGAGAAAATGGGAGTAGAATAAAGCAAAGAAATTGCTTCGAAGACATAAGAAATTCAAAAAGAAGCATTAGTGAGTTCTCAAATACAGAATCCCTTGGAAAAAGTTAATTTAGGGGAGGGTTCTACACAACAACCCACTTATATCAATGCTTGGTTAAGTGCTCTTGACAGGGACCAATTATTGATGGTCTTAAAGAAATATAAAGATTGTTTTGCATGGTCTTATAATGAACTGCCAGGATTGGATAGGTCATTAGTCGAACATAGTCTTCCTATGAAGCCTAATTTCAAGCCATACAAGCAGAAACCAAGAAGGATGAGTCCTGAAGTGATTCAGAAGGTCAAGGAGGAAATTCTTAAGTTCCTTAAGGTAGGCTTTATTCGAACAACTAGATATGTTGAATGGTTATCCAATATTGTGTATATGATTAAAAAGAATGGTAAAATGAGGGTATGCATCGATTTTAGAAACCTGAATTTAGCAACCCCAAAAGATGAGTACCCCATGCCCATAATAGATTTATTGGTGGATAGTTCAGCAGGGCACAGGATTTTATCTATGATGGATGGGCATTCTGGTTATAACCAAATCTGCATTGCAAAGGAGGATGTCCATTAGACAATATTCAGATGTCCTGGGAACATTGGCACCTTCAAATGGGTTAAAATGCCATTTGTCCTAAAGAATGCTGGGGCTACATATCAAAGGGCTATGAACACTATCTTTCATGATCTCATTGGAGGTATTTAGAGTGTTACATCGATGGCATTGTAGTAAAATCCCAGTCCATGGAGGAACATTTGTTTCACTTGGAAGCAGCTTTTGAAAGAATAAGAAAGTTAAAGTTGAAGCTTAATCCTCTCAAATGTGCTTTTGACGTATCAGCTGGAAACTTCTTGGGCTATGTAGTACACAAGAATGGAATGCAGATTGATCAAAATAAAGCCAAAGCCATCATTGAAGCCAAGCCTTCATCAAGCAAGAAAGAAATACAAAAATTCCTTGGACAGGTTAATTTTCATTGAAGATTTATTTCTAACACTACAGGGAAAACTAAATTATTTTATTCCTTATTAAGGTTGAAAGATGAAGAGGAGTTTGTGTGGACAGCAGAGCATCAAACTGCTTTCGAAGGAATTAAAGTCTACCTGGCCAAGCCTCCAGTGCTGATGCCACCAAAGAGTGATAAGCCTTTGAAGTTGTACATTGCTGCAGCAAATGATTCATTGGGAGTTTTCTTAACCTAGGACAATGAAGAAGGCAAAGAGCAAGCAGTTTATTACCTTAGTAGGTTTTTAAATTCTTGTGAATGTAAATATTCAGCTATAGAAAAGTTATGCCTCGCATTGTATTTTGCTGCAATGAAATTAAGATACTATCTTTTGCCTACAATTGTCTTGGTAATTGCAACCACAGATTTGGTTAAGTATATGTTATCTAGACCTATGTTGAGAGAAAGAATTGGCAAATGGATACTAGCTTTATCAGAATTTCATCTAGAATATGTCCCCCAAAAAGCAGTAAAATGACAAGTTTTAGCTAATTTCTTGACAGATCATCCATGTCAGACAGAAAGTCAAGAGATAATGGATCTTGGTATGGTTAATATTGAGCCATGGCATATGTGGTTTGATAGATCAAAAGCCAATGGTCTAACTAGAATTAGTGTAGTGATTAAGTCACCATAGGGGGTAGAAACCACACATGGTTTTAGAGTTGATGAAATTACTTGTTCCAATAATCAAGCTGAATATGAAGTTTTAATAATGGGACTAGAAATGTTTATTGGATTACAAGCTCATGCAATTGATATATTTGGGGATTCTCAATTGGTGGTTAACCAAGTGAATAGAATTTTCAAATGTCAAAGTGCAAGCATTTTGCCATACTATGTTGTTGCATTACATTTGCTTTCTCAGTTTCAGATAGCAAATGTGACTTATATCCCTAGATTCATGAATAACAAAGCCAATGATATGGCTCAAAAGGCTTCGAATTTCAAGAGAAGGGATGACACTCAAATGAACATAAGTCAAACAACATATCAAAAAGTAATACCACCTTTAACTAAAAGGAATGTGGTGCTAGAAATCAATCATAATGACCTACAAGACCAAGATTGGAGATATCCAATAATGTAGTACCTAATTGGTCCATCTTCGAAAGCCAACAGAAAGATCAAATTACAATCTATGCAATACATAGTGTATGGTAATGCTCTTTACAAAAGGGGAGCAGATGGGTTGTTATTGGAATGTTTAGGGCCAAAGGAGGCATTGACAGCCATGGCTGAAGTTCATGAAGGCATCTGTGGTGCTCATCTTCCGATGGCTGCATTGAAGACATTCCTACTATTGGCCAACCATCCTTAAAGATTGCATAGAGTATGCTAGAGGTTGTCAGGCTTGCCAAAAGCATGGCACGATAAGACATGTACCAATAACTGATTTGCATGTAGTTGTGAAGTCTTAGCCATTTAGAGGATATGCTATGGATATGATAGGGAAAATACATCCACCCTCTTCGAAGCATCATTGTGTCATCTTAGTGGCCACAGACTACTTCACTAAGTGGGTCGAAGCTAAACCATATAAAGCTGTAGACCAAACTGAAGTTATTGGATTCATTAATGATTTGATCCACAGGTTTGGCATCCCACAGACCATAACTGTGGATAATGAGACTGTATTTGATGGGAAGATGGTGAAGTCGATTGTGGCAGAGTTTGGAATTAGCCTTGTTAATTCTACCCCTATTATGCACAAGCAAATGGTCTGGCAGAAACATCCAATAAGTTTTTGAAAAAAGGAATACAGAGAGTTGTGGAAGATAATCCTAGGGATTGGCATAACTTACTGTTGGATGTATTATGGGCTTATAGGACTTCTCAAAGATCAAGTACATGAGTTACTCCTTATGCCTTAGTATATGGGCATGATGCGGTGTTACTTGTAGAAATTAACATCAAGTCCTTGAGGGTGAGATGCCAGGATCAGTTAGTTTCTAAGCAATACCATCAGAGTATGTTCTTGGAATTAGAAAATGTGGATGAAGCTAGAATTTTGGCATTAAATAGCATTCTTTTCCAAAAGAAGAAAGCAGCCAGAAACTATAATAAGAAAGTCAAGTACATTAGCTTTGATGAAGGTGATTTGGTATGAAAGACAATACTCCCAATAGGAATTAAAAGCCATAAGTTTGGCAAATGGTCACCTAATTAGGAAGGACTATATCAAGTTCATAGAGTCTTAGCTTGGGGAGCATATCATTTGAGAAATTTGAATGGGTATATACACCTTAAGAAAATTAATGGTAGATATTTGAAGCCTTATTATCCAACTGTGTGGGAAACACAAGGAGTATAGTAAGTGCTAAACAAGAGAAGGACGAAAACACTCAAATAATAAATAAAGAATTCATTTCATAAGAAGCTAAATACATGTAGCCATAGATTAGCCCAAAAGTAAGTATAATGTTTTAGTTGTTCATTTACAATTGATTCTTTACTCTCAAGAGATGGGAACAACTGGATGGTTGTAGTCATCTCCTGCCTTCGATTAGTCAGTCCTTGGTTGGTGATTTGTAGCTTGGTAGCAGTTCGATCCAAAGCCAGGTTAACTGTTGATAACTCTTCTTCTGGTTGAGCTTTCTTCTTCAAAAGCTGGGCTTGAAAATGGGAGATAGAGGAATGTTGTTCTTCTAATTTAGACACCTCAGCATGTATCTAGGAAACAAATTTCTGGTCTCTCAACAATTTCTCCTTTACAGCTTTGGCAACATGGCAGATATTGATATAAAAGTCAATGGTAGCTGATGTTTAAGATAAATGACTTGAAATAGTCATGCTGGATTGCTCAATAACCTTGCAGCACTGGAGGAACCATTCTTGATAATAGGTCTTTGTAAGGCTTCAAACTGGATCCTCGAGAAAAATGTCAACAACTCCAAACAGCTACCCAAATCCAGTGAAGGTTAGAAAGCCCTACTGATGGTGGAAGAGCTCTCAAAAAATTTCAAGAGGGAATCAACCAGAACCAATGGCTCAGTTTCATTACTAGCTATTGGAATGGTAGAAGGCATGTCAAAAAGGCTAGCTAGTCTAGCTTAAAAAATGTCCAGCTTTTCCATTGACATGGTTGGTGCAGAAAGGGCTCTAGTAGAAGGAAGAGATGGCTGCATAGGGATAGGAAAGGAGGATGAAGTGTCCCTAGTAGTTTCCATAGTCCTGGCTACCAATAGGTCAAGAGAAGAAGGACTGGAGCTGGATAGGGATAGTGGACAAAGAATTGGTGAGCTTTTCTCTGAGAGAATCCACTATCACTAGAGATGAAATAATAACTGGGATCTCCTCAGGAGATAAAGGAGCAACAAGGATTGTAAGGAGAATAAATTGGGCTGAGTTAAAGGTTAGAAGAGGAAGGTATGGAGTTAAGTCGAAGGATAAGGATATAGGAATGCTTTGCCTCACAAAAGGTGTGAAAAGTATAGAACCAGGGAGTGAGAGTACTGCCTGAATAGGTTCTACACTTCGAGGCATTTTAGTGCCAGTCTTCTTTTTCCTTTTTGAGGGTGCTTCTAATAGTCTTTCAACTTCAGATGAAATTGAAGAAGTGCTTATTAAAGGAGAAGGTAGAATAGTTGTTGTTGCAAAAGAAGAAATACAAAGCAATGTTAAGTTGAGTATCAAAACTTGAGAAAGGAAATTAGAGACACAAAAGGAAATTACTACTTTCAGCAGTGGTAGCAATGGTTGGAGAATTGTGAAGGGTATAATGTTCACCAGTTTGTTGTCTCCTTGCAGTTTCTCTTTGGAATGCATTAGTAGCAACAGCTTCATCCCTAAGCATTTGTTGTTGTCTCCTCTTTTCAGCCCTCTGAAATACAATGATTTCTTTGGAGTGTTCCACTTCCACTGCTTTAGCAAATGCTTCATGAATCGGATCCCCAGTGAAATCAGAGAGAGACAGAGAGACCGTCATTTTCTTCTTTCTTTTTAATAATGTCTTTTGCTCTTTTTCTGCTTCATTTTCTTCCACGTGAGCCTCAGGAACCTCTTCTTCAAGATCGAGCAAGAGCTTTCTTTTCCTTTGTTGTTGCTGCTTGCTCTTGAGGAGATTTAAAGCTTAAGCTCTTTGAGGAGAGTCTCTCTGTGAGGCATCTACAGAGAGACCGTCATTTTCTTCTTTCTTTTTAATAGTGTCATTTGCTCTTTTTCTACTTCATTTTCTTCCACGTGAGCCTCAGGTACCTCTTCTTCAAGATCAAGCAAGAGCTTTCTTTTCCTTTGTTGTTGCTGCTTGCTCTTGAGGAGATTTAAAGCTTAAGTTCTTTGAGGAGAGTCTCTCTGTGAGGTATCTACACCACCTACACCAAAGAAGGAATTATAAGTAAAAAGCAAAAGCATCATAAAGAAGGAGAAAAGAAAAGAAGTAGCAGTGCATACTTTATTTCGAAGCAGCTCAAGTAGCTCTAGGAAGAGGTGAGATAGCAGGAGCAGGCTTTGTAGTAGCAGGGGTAAGAGCTGGGGTAGCATGAGCAGTGGAGGAAGTAACAACTCAAGTCCTTTTGGACTTGGCTTGAGATACATCTAGTACCATTAATAGATCTTGAGGAGAAATGGCCAAGTACACCTCCATATTGGCCATCCACCAATTCTAGTACCTTTTCAGTGTGTTGCTTTGAGGAATGAAGGGTAGGTACTTAAAATCAATCAAGTCTTAGATAAACTTGGAGGTTGCCTCTTCTAATCTGGATCTTGGAACCTTCAGTTCTCTGTTCACAAGGTTTGAATTGGACTGACAACAGAGAGGGATAGGGATCTCTTGAGAGAGTCCAAATTGCCTAGCAAATTAGGTAGGACAATAGGGCTCAGAAATACACTTATACGCCCTGGAGTTCATAGTGCCAATGAACAATTCCTTCAGGATCAAAATAAAAGCCCACATACTTTTGTGCTGAGGCCTAAAGCAGGACTTATCATTCACAAAGGCCCTCAACCAGGATGGGCCAATATTGGCTTCGAAGGTGCAGAAGAGGTGTGAGAAGAAGGGGAAGCTGGGAGTTGGTGAAAGAAAGAAAAGTAGAAGGCAAAGTTAGAAGGATAAAGAGAGACATTGGCTAACATCATGCCATAAGTGGTAGGGTTTGGTACTAAAAACTTAAGACACTTAGAACAAATCACTGAAGTGCGCAAAAAGCCAGAGTTGGAGTATCCAAAATGGACCTCATTGATTGGCATCCATAGGTTTTTCACAAAAAAGGGAACAAACTTTGTAGACATGGCCCAAGACATAAGGAGCTAAGGCCACCTGTTTATGAAAAACAAAGGCTTTGGCAAGAGGGGCAAACTCAGGCATAATCCTCTGAGAATAAGTATAGAAGAGAAATTTGCAAAGCCAACACAATAAAAAGGAGAAGAATTCCCTATCACTCACAGGGCCTTCCTTTTTGTTCTCAGTCTCAACAAAGTCACTATAGGATGAGTTTGGAGGGGGAAGAGAAAAAAGAATGCTGAGGTCGGGGTAGTCTGGACCAAAGGGAGTACCAATAGGGGATAATCCTAACAGATGGTAGATGTCAAGAACAGTAGGAGCCATCATCCCACATCTAAATTGGAAGAAATTGAATGCATAATTCCAAAAACAAAGACAGCAAGTATTAAAAATGGGTCCTTCGAAATGGTGAACCTGAACAGTTGAAGGGCATCGAAGAGGCAAAGTTCTTGAAGATCCAGTGTTCTAGCAGGGACGACCAGATCATACCATTCCTCCCATTCTGGTCTTACTGTGGGCCAACAGCGATGGGGTCGGTTCACTCTCCAGTTTCCTTAATCAAGACCTCCTTCATAAAGGAGGCAATGATCTTCCAAACGCGGGTACAAAGCTGAAAGTTGAGTAGGGACCTCTTTAAAGATAGGTCCGAGCACATATTCTTGTTGTTCATGGCGACGGGGAATGAAAATGCGCCCATCAATAGCACTTTTCTCACCAGCCTTGTCTTTCTCACACTCTTCAGCAATGATCCTTTTTAAGGCTACAGATGGACTCACATGCTCCACGACTGGTATCTTCGAGGAAGAAGAAGCCATTGACAGGAGTTTTCAGAAGACGAAGTTAAGAAAGAGGATAAAGGAAAGGAGAAGCCAATAGAGACGAAAGGTTTGTGTGTTAGGCAAGCAAGTAAATTAAAAGCACGAAATGAAAGGGTTTTTAAACCTTTCTATCCAAAAAATACCCAATCGTTTAAATGGGTAGAATTCATAAAGAAGTACTGAAGGTACGGATGTGAAAAGTTTCTCTCAATATTGATAATTTGGGAGGGAAACGTATTTCAAACACTTATATTGGCTTCGAAATCAAATATTTGGCTTCAAAGCCAAGCTTTGGCTCTAAACTTAGGTGACAAACATCCAGCTAGGGCTTCAAAAGTAGGAAGTTGACTTTGAAGCACATTTCACACCTAAGAGTACAAGAATGCTCGGGTGTTTGTTCACTTCAAGAGGATTAAAGACCTGCTTTTAGGTTTCTTGCTGAAAGTAAAATCCTTTGATGTAAAATTTGAAATACTCTACAGTTAGAATTTGTTTGTTCTAGACTTCGAAGTAACATAAAACCAATATTTGGTTAAGTAGTGAAGGACACAAAGGGACTCACTCTTTTAGAATAAAACAGTGCAATCCTTAAGGGAAGTTTCCATACTTCGAAAAATGTAGACTGTTCATTCGAATAAAAAATAGTTGATTCGAAACTGTTAATTGTGTTAACCATATGATTGGAATGAAAAGACCTAAGGCAAAGATTGTCAATTACACACCATATGTTAGGGAAATTCAAATTAGATTTCCAGTATTCCATTAGAAATATTCAAATCAAGTTTCGAAGGACAAAATTGGTGAATTTGAAGCTCTGATTTTGTTAGTTTTGGGCAAATAGAATAAAATCAAACCATGCCAAATAAAGAAAGGAAAACTTAGCTTTATTAAGATAAAAGTAATTACATTAGAAAGCCTTTTTGGCTACAAATTCAATTTCATAAAAATAAGGAATAGAAAAAATAACAAGGTCATGGAATTTGTTCCAATAGTGGTTAATGAATTTATGTTCCTTTTTTATTCTGTCTTCTATCCTCTCCAAGCTAGGTTGTTGTAGCTGATATGTTCTTATTTGATAAAAAAAAGTTGTTCAGCTTTTATTTCGAACTCTGTTTCCTTTAATCCTTGTTCCATCTCATCCATATCTAAATCATTCCAGTATGTAGAGTCTTTATTCTTGTAGTCATTACATTCGTCGATAAGGTTCTTTGCTTCATACTGGGTATGAATTCGACGGGCTGAGATTTTGTCCAAAGATTGAGTGGTAGCCAAAGAAGTTTTGTAACAATGAAGAAGTAGTAGGAGTTGATCCAAAAACATTTGAAGTTCTATTTGAGTGATGGGGTTGAGGACATGACCCCGGGTCATAATGTCACAAGCCCATCGAAAGTTCTTAAGAGGGACATCACCCCCAAGAACATTCAAGGGCAAGTGAGAAAAGGCTGCAAGCAGAAGCTGAGCTTGATATTGCTCAAAAATAGTAGGGGGAACTAGAGGTTCGTACGAAAGAAGAAATGTCTCAGTTCTTCCATCCAATGAGGGTTTTAAGGAAGAGGATGCGCTGGAGGATCCATCTCAAAGGAAGAAGGGAACTGGGGGTTATTTACACATTCAAGCTAGTCAGAAGAGCAAAATTTTGCCCTTTGGGCTAAGAATGACGGGTTGCACCCACGTGCTTCCTCTGGACGGTGAGTGGCTTGCACTATCTTCGTAGGCATGGAAGATGTGTACCATGCTATAAGTAAGTTGTCTTCCAAACTGCGTCGGCGATCGATGGATACATAGGGGTAAACCACCGAGCTCCAAGCAAAAGGAGGGAAAGACAGAGGATTAGCGAATTCAACGAATCGATGGTTAATTCGCTCTCTTAGCTTGGATTCCTCAAGTTTTGGCTAACTTCCCTAGCCAGAAGCTTTAGAAAAAAAGGATGAAGCCACAATCTCATCCCACATAGAAGGTTTTGGGGTAGAAGAATTGCTTCCAATATCCATTTTTGCCAACGCTTAGGCCGAAGAATTATAAACAATAGGTTCGTGATCCAAAGGTCGATGATTTGCAAAAGCTTCCATGACTTGAATAAATAGAGATGGATATGTGTGGCTAATAAATGCATGAAAATTCTTTCGAGGGCGAACATCATTATCTAACAACTCTTCGTATGCTTGATCTATGTCAAAGAAGGTTTGTTTGGCCATGTGAGCTGTATTAGTCTTTTCGAATGCTCAGATAGTGGAAATGTTCAAGGTATAGAAAAGAATTTAATGCAGTCGATTGCAGTTCTAAGAAGATGCAAAACTCATGCACGTCCTAGGACATGGGTAATGTGCTTCGATCTACTAATATCACCAAGTATTGGGTACATTAGTGCTGGGGGTAATGTTGGCTGTATAATTTGTGTAAGCCAATCACAATTCAACATGTGGCATGAAAAGAGCAATTTGGGGAGGTAATATAAATTGCCAACCATAGTCAGACACGTGTCAACCCATACTGGTAATAATGGATCTGCGTAGCACTAGAATAATCAAGGGATATAAGGTGATGTGGCCGAACGGGTACTCACAAGGTTCAAATTCAAAATCAGAAGAGAAACCTAACTGCAAATATGGCATAATGGGGCTGACTGTGAGAGAGCATGATCAGCGATCATGGAGGGACATTTCGACGGTTAGGAGTCCACTTCGATGGTTATCATTGAGAAGTATAAATAGTAGAGAAGGCCCCAGAAAGGAGTACCCAGACTCAGATCCAAAAACCAGTCATTCAATTCATATTTTTCTTTCTAGTTTTATATTTACAGTTCTTTACATCTCTGTATTTCAAATTCCTGTACTACACTTCATTCATAGGAGTAGTTTCAAATAACTTGTTGCTGTAAACCTCTACGAGGCTGGGTCAAATCATTGTAAGTTTTTTATTTTACTTAATGAAATTCTGCAATTATTCTTCACTTAATTATTATCTACTAAATTCTCCTAAACAAGCCATCAGTAAAAGTCCTTTTCATTGAGGTTGAAAGAACTAAAACACAATCGTTTGATAATTGGTTGGTAATTAATCTTCTGTAAGAACTGATTGATCTTTGTTGGCACGCTTAAAATTATAATACTAACCTTCGAAAGCCAAAAAAGCCAACAATAGATATATACAACTAACAATCACATTTACCATATATATTTTTTAAATAAAAATGTGATTTAATGAAAGGCTAACAATGATTGATTCATTTTATCTTTTATAAATATGTTATTTTTAATATATTTTAAAAAATAAATAGTTTAAATTATTAAAATAAAACACAAAATGAATCTCATTAAACACGCAACAATGACACCGTTTGGTGTAACTTTCAAAATAGATTATAAATTATAACTTAACAGATTATAGATTATGATTTTAATCAAAATATATTAATATGTTTGGTGTACCTATTGGATTATAGATTTAAGTTGCTGAGTAGTGTTTGTTACATAAACTGTGAAATAGCTTTTTGAATTAACTTTTATTTTTTGTTATTCACAACTTGTCTACATTTCTCATAAAAAATAATAATAGTAATCTATAGTCCATTTAGGTCTTTTTCTATTTTTAAAAAAATAAAAAATAAAAAATCTAAAAATATAACTTTAAATTAACATATCCACAACAGAAACTGATAATCAGAAGTGAGGGGTAAGCAGCTTCTCAGAATCAGCTTATTTGAGTTAAAATAAGTTGCTAGAATCAGAAACTATTCGAAATAAATTTAATTAAACAATCTAAAATAACTTTTTCAAAACTAAAATTATAAGTTGACCAAAATAAGCCATACCAAACACCCAAATGACTACCGTGCTTTGCGTCCAACAGACACTCTGTACCTACAAAGCATAACCAAATGAGAGCATTGAATTGTCTGATTATTATTTGACAAAAAGGTAAGTCAAGACGTTGAAGTGTTGAATCAGTACCAAATTTCTTTCAATTAACAACAATTTTCCTTCCAATAAGTCTTTGGATATTGAAATCAAACACGGGAGAATTTTAAAAAAAGTGTAGTATAAGTAGTTCATATATAAATTTATGCAATAAAAATTTTTGTGGGGATATATTTTTAGAGTACCAATATGTGGCCAAGGTGATGCCGACGTGTAAGCCGAGGTGCCACGTGCCCGGGTCATGACGCCGAGGTGATCTCGGCAAGGCCAAGGTGATCTCGGCAAGGCCAAGGTTATCTCCGAAGATATCGGAATCCGAGATAAGTGGATAAGGGACAAGAGTCCTAGAATAAGGAAGGACTTTAGCATGGATAAGGATAACACTAGTTTATCTCTATCTATAGAAGAGTCATGGATAAGCACTGAACAGAAGTCCATTGAAGCTAGGCTTCTATGGGGACTAGGAGTGAGGTAACTATAAAAGAAAGGCACCCCGATGGGTCTAAGGTACGCAATTTATATTCTGAACAGTGAGTTTAGCACTATTGATTATCTTTTAAGAGATATACGAACTTGATCGTCGGAGTGCCCCCGGGTGGACGAACCATCGCCGGAATCTTCTCTTTCTGTTGCAGGCCAGCCAGGTGTCATCTATTCTGCCAGTACTCTCTAGCTGAATACTGAGTTGGCAGTGTGGTCAGAAAATCACTCACACAATTTGGCGTCGTCTGTGGGAAAGAAAGGAGAATAGATGGCCAATGACGAACAGAAGGAAAAGATTGGGGACGACACTCCTGCTGGGAGTGGCAGACCTATCGACCTTGACGTCAAAGGAGACAACCGCAACACAGAAACTTGTGACCAGAATCACAGCAAGAAAGACGTTGGCCAGGATGGCGACGTACCAAAGAAGCCAGATCGAAATGGGTACTACAATGAGGATGACCTCCAGGTATGGAAGGATAGATGCCTGCAGAAGGACGGAGAGGTAAAAGAGATGGCAAACAAATTGGCAGACCTGCAATCGGTCATCAATTTCATGATGCAAAACAATGTCATGCAGCCACCATACCCGCTGCAGGACACGCCGATTCCAGCGGCCAATGCCCAGAAGGGAGGGCAGAAGCCAATCCCAATAGCCCCTCATCACACCAGAAGTGAAAAACACTCTCACCGGCCTTCTAGGGAGGTCAGGCGAGGAGAGTCGAGGAGAGAAGAATCGCGGAGGACGCCTCACACAAAGGAGGCAGACCCCAAAGAACATCGGCATGTTCAGGGGCAGGCGTTGTGCTTCGACACAACTAATGGAGAAAGGTCGAAGGGGACTCACCATGAAACTGAAAGTAGTACACCAAAAAGATTGAGATCAGGAGATAGCGGAGCTCCTGGGCAGACAAAGGGGGACTTAAGAGATTACCTCAAGAGGAAGCAACAAAAGCCCGATGCCGAGGTAAACTCCCCAGATAAACTGAGGACACCATTCTCGGTGGAGTTGGACGAGTTTGAGGCGCCGAAGAGATTCAGTATGCCGAGGTTCTAAATATACGATGGTAAGTCAGACCCCAACTTTCACGTTGGATTATACTTGAACTCAATGGCATTATATAGTGGGAACGAGCCGTTGCTCTACAAAGTGTTCCCCTCATCCTTCGAGGAGATTGCATCAGATTGGTTTCACAAACTACCGAAGGGAAGTGTGAAGACCTGGGAAGGCCTGGCCGAGATGTTTGTGGCCAGGTTCGTGACAAACAAGCTGCAACCATTAAGGGTGGATGCATTGATGGCTCTAAAGATCAGTACGGATGAAGGCCTTAGGGCCTATGCAAAAAGGTACTATGAGGTGTTCAACCGAATACCAGAGTGTAATCAAGAGGTGGCGGTCGTATCTTTCAATAACGACCTAAAAGACAACTGTCCACTACGAAAATCTTTGGCAAAGACATTGCCAAAAAGTATGGAAGAGCTCATGGCGAGAATCAAGAAGTATGCCAGAGCCGAAGAAGATACATTGGGGACCAAGGAGGCAAAACAAGAAAAGGGAAACAGCTCGCCGAAGCGAGGCTGAGGTAACAACGGATCCAACAAGCAAGAGATAGGACTAACGGCTACACAGACAGTAACGACTGTGTTCCGAATCCCAATTCACAAAGTCTTGGATAGAATTTGGAACCAACCCTATTTCAAAGCACCAGTGAGGGCACCTGGAGAGTTTATGAGGAGAAACCTTGGCAGGCATTGTGCTTACCACAATGAAGATGGGCATATGACCCAGGGTTGTATGGCCCTAAAAACACACTTAGAAGATTTGGTGAGGTAAGGTCATCTGAGAGATCTTGTCGACAAAGCTAAAACATGGGAAGAACAGGCAAGACTGCCTCAGGCGCCAGCAGCTCCGCCTTCCCTAGCACAG
The DNA here is from genome assembly GCF_004153795.1 of Camellia sinensis. Classification (NCBI taxonomy): domain Eukaryota; kingdom Viridiplantae; phylum Streptophyta; class Magnoliopsida; order Ericales; family Theaceae; genus Camellia; species Camellia sinensis. Next base: position 34,090 of record NW_021026220.1, on the reverse strand, counting down.
CAACCTCAAGCAGGAGGACCTCAGGTAATTAATGTAATTCACTCGAAGGTCAACGAAAACGAAATCCAGGGAGAGACCCAGAAGGTAAAACACCTGCAGCATGTCTACCAAGTCGGGGAGAAGAGACATCGGGCAACGGAGTGCCAAGGACCAACAGTGTCCTTTACCGAAGCCGACCTTGAGATGGTGCAGCATCCACATAACGATGCCTTGGTAGTATCCCTCCAGGTTGGGGAATGCCAAGTGAAGCGCATCTTAATTGACCAAGGCAGCTTTGTGACATCATGTACGTCAGATGTTACAAGGAGCTTGGCCTTCACCTAGACGATATGGAGCAATCCAATAGCCCAATGGTTGGATTTAATGGAACGCCGACATGGCCACTGGGAACGACGAGCTTGGAGGTACAGGCTGGCACCAAGAAGATAAAGACAGAGTTCACCGTAATCGACACACCCTTCCCTTACGATATCATCTTGGGAAGGCCGTGGTTGCATGCAATGGGGGTTGTTCCTTTAACATTGCATCCACTATTGCGGTTCCCAATAGAGCATGGGATTGAGGAGGTTAGAGGAGATCAGCTGCAGGCAAAGAATTGCTCCGTGGCAGCAATGAAATCCACCGACAGTACAAGAGAACCAAAGAAGGCAGAGATCGAAGACGAAGACGTGAAGGTCTTAGAGGATGTCAGCAAGGAGCCAGCCGAGAAGAGTGAAGAAGCACTGAAGAAAATCCTCGTCCAGGAGGGGGATGAAGAACGCTTCTTTCTTTTCGGCTCGGGCTTAGCTGAAGAAGAGAAAAAAGGGTTGGAAGCTTTTTTGAGAGCAAATATTGAGGTGTTTGCTTGGACACCTTATAAGATGCCTGGCATTGACCCCGAGGTCACTTGCCATAAACTGAATGTTGATAGGTCGGCAAAACCCGTAATCCAATGAGCAAGAAGACCGACGTTGATACATGTCGAAGCAGTGGAAGAGGAAGTAAACAGACTTCTGAAGGCTAGGGCCATTCAAGAGGTAAATTACCCGACGTGGCTATCAAAAACACAGTGGTGGTGAATAAGAAGAATGGTAAATGGAGGGTCTGCGTGGACTTTACTAGCCTGAACAAGGCCTGTCCCAAAGACAGTTTTCCTCTACCCAAGATTGACCAGCTGGTAGACGCCACTTCGGGGCATGGAAGGATGAGCTTCCTGGATGCCTACAGGGGATACCATCAGATAGCCATGTATCCCCCAGATGAGGAGAAGACTGCGTTTATCACCCCAAAAGGTCTGTACTGCTACAGAGTGATGCCTTTTGGGTTGAAAAACGCAGGAGCAACTTACTAAATACTGGTAACCAAGATGTTCAAACACCTGATTGGCGGAACGGTAGAAGTTTACATCGATCACATGGTCGTGAAGACCAAGGAACCTAAAGGTCATCTGGCCGACCTGAAAGCAGTCTTTGACATCCTTAAAACATATCGGCTCCGACTCAATGCAGCGAAGTGTGCATTTAGAGCGGGATCTGGTAAGTTTTTGGGATACCTGGTGACTAGAAGGGACATTGAGGCCAGCCCAGACCAGATTAAGGCCATTCTGGAATTGAAGAGCCCAACGTCGGCAAAATAGGTACAAATGTTTACTGGAAAGGCCACAGCCTTGAATAGGTTCATAAGCTGAAACTCAGACAAGTGCAAACCTTTCTTCAACTTAGTGAAAAAAGCCACAGATTTCTTATGGACAGAAGAATACGAGGTCGCCCTGGCCGACTTGAAGAAGTACTTGATTACAGGTCCAGTTCTTTCAAATCCAGAAGCTGGGGAGGGATTATTTTTATACTTAGCAGTCTCAGAACACGCAGTAAGCGCAGTGGTAATCCGAGAAGAAAAATGGGAACAAAGGGCTATTTACTATGTAAGCAAAACCCTGGCCAATGCAGAAACAAGATATCTACCCTCAGAAAAATTGGCACTAGCTTTAGTAATGGCTTCAAAGAAATTGAACCATTACTTCCAAGCTCATAAAATTGTGGTGCTAACTGAACACCCCTTGAAGTCCTTGCTACAACAAGGAGACCTGACAGGAAGAATAGCCAGATAGGCAGTGGCCTTGGGACAGTATGATTTGGAGTACAGACCCAGAATTGCAATCAAAGGCCAAGTATTGGCCGACTTCGTAGTTGAGTTCACACCAGAATCCATCGAACATCGGTCTCCGTTGAGCCGAGGTGAATGATGTCCAAGCAAGCAAGGAGAAGCCCAGCTGAATGCAACAGAACAAAGGAAAAAGGAAAAACTCAGACCCTGCAGCATTTACATCGGCAACTCCTTTCGACTGTTTGTCGATAGAAGTTCAAACCGACAAGGAGCGGGGGCAGGAGTAGTACTGGTATCTCCAGATGGAGAGATATTGGAACAATCCATTCGATTGGGGTTCAAGGCCTCAAATAATGAAGCAGAGTATGAAGCATTGATTGCAGGACTAAAGCTGGCGGCAGTAGCAGAAGCAGATGAGGTGATAGTCTTCTGTGACTCCCAGCTCATAATCAACCAGACAACGGGTGAGTTTGCATCCCGAGATGAAAGGATGTCAACCTATGCAAAGGAAGTCAACAGGTTAGTGGCCTTGTTTCAGAATTGCCGACTACATCAGGTTAGCCGAGATAATAACAATCACACCGATGCACTGGCCAATCTGGCTAGTGCAATACAACTAGGAAAAGCCAGAATGATAATGGTCGAATACCTGTCGGGCCCAAGCTGGATGGATGCAATTGTAGCATTCTTAAAGGAAGGGAAGTTGCCAGATGACCACAAAGAGGCACATAAGATCAGATTGAAGTCGACAAGATTCAGTCTGACAGCAGAAGGACATCTCTACAGAAGATCCTTCACTGGACCCCTTTTGAGGTGTGTACATCCTTCACAAGTTGAAGATTTTCTATATGAAATACATTAAGGAATTTGTGGAAACCATGTTGGGGGCAGATCACTAGCTCATAAGGCCATCACCCAGGGATATTGGTGGCCCTACATGCAGAAGGACGCTGAGGCCTATGTCCAGAAGTGTGAAAAATGCCAAAGGTTTGCACCACTGATACACTAGCCAGCAGCAGACCTGAACCCAGTATCCAGTCCTTGGCCGTTTGCCCAATGGGGCATGGATTTCGTTGGACAACTCCCAAGCAACTGGACAAAGGAAGTACCTGCTGGTAGTAACAGATTACTTCACTAAGTGGATAGAAGCTGAGCCCCTAGCCAAGATCTGAGATGTGGACGTGAAAAACTTCTTATGGAGGAACATCATCACCAAATTTGGGATTCCGAGAGCAATAGTTGCCGACGATGGAACACAGTTTGACAGTAAGCTAATTAAGAGCTTCTGTGCAAAGTTCAAAATCAAGAATTACTTTTCTACCCCGAGTTTTCCTCAGAGCAATGGACAAGCAGAAGTATCCAATAAAGTTATCTTGGACGGGATAAAGAAGAGGCTGCAGGCAGCAAAGGGAAAGTGGGTGGATGAACTACCAAGTGTGCTTTGGGCATATCGGACTACACCGAGAAGATCAACAGGAGAATCCCCCTTTGCCATGGCTTATGGCACAGAAGCTGTCATTCCGCTAGAGGTCGGCATCCCAGGGATCAGAACCCAGGGAGTAGAGAATGGGACTAATGATGTATTCTTAGCCCGAGATCTGGATCTTTTAGAAGAAAGAAGGGAGAAAGCTGCAATTCAGCTAGCAGCATACCAGCAGCAGCTTGCCAGGGCTTACAATAAAAGGGTTAACCCAAGGGAGTTCCAAGTCGGCGACCTAGTCTTGAGAAAAGTCGTCGGCAACAAGAAGGATCCCAGGGAGGGCAAGCTTGGCCCAAATTGGGAAGGACCCTATATAATCACTTTGATATTGGCCAATGGGGCATATCAGCTTGAAGATAATGAGGGCAAAGAGTTGCCAAGACCCTGGAATACTTGTAATCTGAAATTTTTCTATCATTAGATTTCCTTTGTTTTTTGCCGACGTAATGAATAAAATTTTAGCAGAATTCTTCCACATTTATGATTGATAAGATACTTGCCGATGTTTCTAGAATACATGTATAATGAGAACCCAATTGGAACTTAGGTTCACCTTAGGGGGCAGAGAGAAGAAAAATGGTTTTAACACTTGTTGAAACTTGAGAAAAGTTTACAAGTTGAAGTTAAACCGAGATGATGTTTAACACTTGTTGAAACTTGAGAAAAGTTTACAAGTTTAAGTTAAACCGAGATGACGTTTAACACTTGTTGAAACTTGAGAAAAGTTTACAGGTTGAAGTTAGACTAAGGTAAAACACTTGTTGAAATTTTATGAAAAAATTTACAAGCTGAAACCAAGGTTATGCTGAGAAAGGTACTTGGGTACTTGCCGAGGTAAGTCATCAGTTTGTATTACCGAGGTGTTCCACCCCGAGAAGGTTGCACAAAGATTGAAGTGTATATTAAAAATATATAAAATATACTAAGTATGGAAGCATACAAGGCAAACATGCAAGCATTCGAAACAAAAGAGTTGAATTAAAAGCACATCGGCGATGTAAAGAGTTTACATTACTTCAAAAAGAAAAACAAAGCACAAAATACAAAGGAAAAAGACATCAAAATCAAGACTCTTCGGCAACAACAGATGGTTGGGTCTGAAGTTCGGACGACTGCTGGGAAGACACCTCGGTAGCCTTTTCCGCCGCAAGCTCGACATCAATTTCTTGAAGGGTTTCGTCAAGGCTCTTGTCGGCAAGAAGCACGTCGGCTGATGCCTTCTCAGCTGTAGCATCTTTGGGAACCTCCTCACCCTCCTCATCTTGAGTCAAGTCCAGGACTTGCTCATTCAGAGAAGAGGATTTGGTCCCAGCAGCATCTTTTGGCTTTCTCACCAAAACCTCCTCCTCAGATTCAGAGTCATCATCGGATTGGCTTGGAGATAGGGGGAATGACAGAGGAAGGACATCAGTATTCCGGAGTGGGGAGTCATCGGGGATTTTAAGCTTATTAAGTAAAGACATCCAACCAAGGGTAAAACCCATGTTGCATGCCTGCTTTACTTGCTTCTCGTAATCCGCCGTGACATCGGCCACCCCCTCATTGTAGCCCTTCTCATCAGCTGCCTTGAGCTCGGCGTCCTTCATGGCCAAGGCCTCTTGCAATTCTTTTTGGGCCTGGGCCGTTTTCTCCTTGGCATCCTTCTTTTCGGCCTCAAGCACCTTCTTGATGGCCTCAGCAGAGTCTGTCTTTTCTTCGGCGTCGTTTTGAGCTTTGACGGAAGCCTCAGCCTGATCCTCCAAAGTCTTCATCTTTGACTGCAGGTTTTTGTTAGTCTTTTACAGACTGGAGACCTCCCTCTTCTTCTCGGCCAGCTTCTCCCGGTTCTGGAAAGATTGTACTGAGAAAGAATGAGCATGCTGGATGGCCTGAAAGTAGACAAAAGTTATTAGAAAATATTGTAAGTATGTAATGAAGAGAAAGAAAGAAAATTTCCCAATAAAGAGACTTACCTGAATAGAGTGCCCGAGCATTAGAGCATAGTTCTCATATTCGCTTATCTCGGCGTTTCGGTCGAGATCGCCGGGAAGGAGCAGTGTGGTACTAAGGGCGATGGCGACATTAATGTCGTCGGCACTGTCGCTAGCCATAACTGGCTTATCTTCTAATGTGATTTAGGGGGCCCAAGGGGCATCGCGCTTTGAAGACCCCGAGGTGGTTGTAGCGGATGACCTCGGCCTCTTAGTTCGGGTAGACTCGGATGGTTGGCCTCGGCAGGCCTCTTCTCCGCGGCAGAGTGGGACTTATCACTCTCAGCCCGTTTGGAGATTGACAAAGTGTCCTCAGTGTCAACCTGAGTCACCTTTGCCTTTGGCTGAGCCTTCTTAATCTTTTTTGTCTTCGGCTTTAGCTGGGTTGGCGCTGATTGGGCATCAACTGAATCAGGGATGCTGGATAAGAGATCCTTAGCAACTGCTTTTTGGCGGCCCATTTCAGCAGCAAAAATAGTTCATCGCCGACGTTGGCGCTGGGATATTGGGATCAGATAAGGAGCCGAGGTTGACGGCTGCTCGGCTGGATCAGAGGTCGATCCTTGATCTTGCCGAGACGTGGAGGTAGTCTGAGGAGTTGTGGCAGAAGGAGGAGACAGACTCTTCTTCTTCTTCTTCTTCTTCTTCTTCTTGGGGACGTCGGGAAGAGCTGACTTGTAGGTAGGAATGAAATTAAGCAGAAGAGGGGCCTTCTATTTGAGGACTGGAAAATATAGCAGTTTCCTCAAGCCTTTGCTGGGAAAGAAAGACTGACGGAAGCCCTTTGGTGGCTGAGGAAGAGCTGCAAGAAAAGCAGACATTAGAAACAAGTAAAGTAATGAAGACTTTAAAACAAACAAATTAATATGGACGCAGGGCTCTTACCATTACCCTCTACAAAAACTGTTCAAGGAAGAGGGTAAAGATGGAGGTCCTCATCTGGAGCGAACTCCTAGTTCCCTGAGGTAATGAAGTAGTCGTCTCCAGCTCCCTTGTTGGAGTCTGGGAGGTTGGCTACGATTTTGTACGCTGTGGATCTCGGCTTGAGGTAGTAAACATAGCTCGTGTCTTTTTTGAGGCCATACATGGTATAGCAAAACTGGATATCGGCTAAGGTAACCTTAACGTTTTCTTGTTTGGCTAAGGCTATGATGCCATTAATAACTCGGTAGGAGTTTATGGCAAGCTGCATTGGGTTCAACTTATAGCAGTGAATGATCTCACGAAAAAGGATATTGAGTGGGAGCCGAAGTCCGCACTCGATAAAAGCTACAACAGGAAGGGGCATGGAATCAGCTTTGGGCATGATAGAGTCATCCTCCCCAGCAAACCTCAGATGAACGTCGGCTGGGATGTCAAACTCCTGCCTAAAGTGCTCTAATTTGCTCGGGGTATCTACCATATGTTTCCACATACCCATGATATCGGCCTAACTAGGAGGAGCTGGGTTTCAGAAAAAAAGGGGCTTTAAGAAAGGGATATTAGGACCTCGGCAAAGACCTAAAAATTTGCTGGGTAAGAATTTATGGAAATAGTTTCAGTTTTTCCTAAGAATTTGTGGGTTCTATAAACAAATCCCAAACCTAGATCTATGGAAATGAGGATTGAAGGCGCGGAATCTGGAAAACAGAAAAGCAAGAATGTGCTTCAGAATCAAGAACAAAGATGGATTATCAAGAACGTTGTAGGTACAAAGGGTATAAGGTCAAGAACAATGGCAAAAGTGCAGAAAAGTTTTGAGCAGTGCGAGTATTCAAGACATGGGCAAAGAACAAAATCATGAAATAAATACGCTCAGATACATGATTCATGAATCAAATATTTGAGTAAAATAGCTATGGCAGCTAATGATAAAGCAAAATTTCTTGGAGCACAACAAGAACTAAAACCAGGGGGAATGGTGACTTACCAGAGAAAAGAAGCCGATGTTGATATCGCCGAAGTCAGAAGAACGACGGCAACAAAACAGATTGGCAAGAACCTCGTTAGAGGAAATGATCGGAGCAAGTTGCAGAGCTTTGGAAGCTTGAGCAATGGAGGGTTTGAGAAAGCTAAGAGCTAGAGAGAGAAAAAGCTAGAGGATTGAACAAAAAGTGAAGCGACGAAGAGAGGGAGAAAGTTTTGTTAAAACTTGAAACGGCGGTAACACAGAATTAATGTGCCTAAAACAACGTGTGCGTCAGACGGCGCACGCATATGCGAAAATGATTCGATTTACAGGCGCGTATCTAGTACGATCTAGTGAGAGAAAGACGCGTGGCTGAAACATTTGAGTTGTTTTGCACGACAGCTCATACGCATGAAAGAGCACTTGGAAATTCTTGTTCTATAAAAGGCATGTTAGCCTGAATGACGATCTCGGCTGAGAGACTTTAAACCGATGTATTGGCAGGAAGTTCTGGTATAGATTTCATCACCTCAAAATGCCGAGGTAATAGAACCTAGGGGGCAGTTGTGGGGATATATTTTTAGAGTACCAACACGTGGCCAAGGTGATGCCGACGTGTAAACCGAGGTGCCAAGTGCCTGGGTCATGAGGCCGATGTGATCTCGGCAAGGCCGAGGTTATCTCCGAAGATATCGGAATCCGAGATAAGTGGATAAGGGACAAGAGTCCTAGAATAAGGAAGGTGTAGACACCCCATTTTTGACCGTCCTCAAGACTTGGACGTCACTGTTTGAACACACGGTGATCTTCCATGATTGTGTTCGTTTGGAGTTCCCGGAGGTCTCGGCTCGCGTGCCTTGCCTCAGGATCCCCGAACTCGACTGTTTAGTGTCTGGTTTCGCACCAAACACTTTTGTTTTGCCTTAGAAGGGCAGGGAATGCCTTGTGAGACATCCCCGTACACCACCGGCAGTGGCTGGAGGCCACCGGCTGGTCTTTTTCTTCCATCGGCAATTTTGTTTGCCGGTCGGCACACTGTATTGCCGGTCGGCATAATATGTTGCCGGTCGGCACTGTTTTTTTGCCGGAATAGCTTTTTGGGCAGCCGACTACTGTTCCTCCACTTTTTGGAGATATTTTGTGCCAGCTGTGATAGCTGGCACCAACTCCTTTCCCCTCCATACACGTGTATGGAGGGATTTCCCTCTAGCAAAGCTTGTTGAATAAGCTTTGCAAGAGGGATCCTTATAAGAGGGAGGCTTTCCTCTTGGTTCTAGGTTAGAAAAACAGAAGCAAAAACCAGCCTTTGAGATATAGATACATATTATATCTATACCTCTCTCCCTCTCCCTTCTTGTGTGTGTTTCTTGGCCCAAAAGGTGTGTTTTACCTTACTTTTGCACCATTACACACACTAACTTATTCCGAGATTGAGGGACTTAGAGGAGTTGTTTCTTGAGTTTTGGACTGGTTTTGATCCAAAGAAGGAGGCTTAGATCATTTGTTCTTCAAGGGTTCTTCAAGGGTGAGCATCTTCCCTTTTATTCCCCAAACTTGCATTGGTTTTCTACCTATTTTGTTTATTGTTTTTCCTCTCTTGTGTATAACATAAAAAAAGGCTCATATTTTTTCCTGCTCTAAACACTTTCATTAAGGTCACTTTGTGGTTAGATTGCAAACTCACCCTCATAGGCCTTGTTTGGCCTATTTTGGTGCCTCTTTGATAAGGTTTTGTTCACTTCAGCATTTTGATCTTTTCATCACTAAAATCAGTGTATTTTAGTGTCAAAAAGTTGGTTTGAAGTCGCTTGCATAGGGAGGGACACCCCTCTCCTCTAATGGTTTTGTTTCTTTTGGCCCTTTTTGGGCTCCAAGGAAAGGGTAGGCAATGTGTGTCTTGATGTTTCCTTGGCTTCATTCCAGCATTTTTTTAGGCATCTTAGTCATATATAATCTCTGTTTTTGGTCAAACTTGTGGCCCCTTGCATGCTTTGTAATACTTTGTTTTGTATTGTTTCTACCTTTGGCTTAGAAGTGCAACATCATGGTTAGGCCATGATTTCTTGTGAATTGGCTTAGTTCCATGAAGTTCTTGGTGATGTGTTTTTCCTGCTTAAGGTTTATTGGTTATTCATTTAAGCCAGCTTGACATGTTTGTTAGGGTTGCTTTGTATTTTAGCTTAAAGCTTTGAGCATGATGGCCTCTAGCATTTATATGTTTGTGACTACCTCTTTGGTTTAATATCATCTAAGGACTTTCCTTTTCAAGTCCAAGAAATCATGCTTAACATGTGTGCATGCATGGCCTTTTCAATGTCTTGAGGGTGTGCCCTCTTATGCTAAGAATGAGCCTTAGTGTATTTGCTTCATGGGGGATATCTTAGTTGCCATGATTAGGAGTTTTTTGGGGTCCTATTTTGGCATGCATAGATTCTGTTTTACTTGTTTGATCATGCCATGAGTGGTCATATCAATGAAGGTAAGTTGTCTCCTTGTGTTGCCTTAGCTTTTGGGACCATGAAATTTGCTTTGTAACATGAGTTGATTGTCTATCATTTTGAAGCCACTTTTGGCCACTGTTTTGAGGAAGGCGTGAGGGCCTGCCCCTTTTGCCATTTTTAAGCCCTCTGCATCTGCTCCATGTTGTGCATAAAGTTTGTTCCATTAGCTTTGTTAGCAACATGCAATCCCATAGTCAATTTGGTCCATGTTTATAATCATGTTTGTACCTTGTATACTTGATATTATACATTTTATCATGTTGGTTGCATAATGCTTGTTGTGCTTATACATCTTGATGGCATGATCCATTTGAGCCTTGTTGGAGCATTACATGCATGCATTTACTTTGGTTTTGGCGGGTTGTCAAACTAGGTGGGGAATCAAGGACCAATTCATTACTTCAAGTGATCTTGCAATGTGCCTCGATTCCCGGTCATCGAGGACCTTTGACTCCAACCTTGATAAGGCCCCGTTTTTCAATGTTATTTTGTTGCATACATTTTCATATCAAATGGCAAATTCGATCCTTTGACTCACCATGTACATTGATATGGTTCAAGGATCGAAGTCATGCTTTTTGAGTTCAAAATTATGAATAAGAGAGTAGCCATCGCTTACATGTGTCCAAAAAACTCATGCTAATGCACTGTCTGTTACTCTGTTTGCTGTCAAATTGTCTTCTGCAGGAAGTTTCGCCGACCGCAGAATTTTAGTTTGCCGACCGGCACCTATCTGGAATGCCGATGAATCCGATAAAGTGCCGATGAGAATTTTGAAGTGCCGGTTGGGCAATCTCTGTCTGGCCGTGGTGCTCTGCAGGCGGAATGCATAGGAGTCTTGTTCCAGTACTTTGGCAATTTTCAGAAGGACAAGCAGGTAACAAACAGAGGCGACAAGAGGTATAGTACGCGGTTTTCCAGGCATGGACGGACAGCATGCATCATCCCCGCGCACTCCCGAGGAAAGGCTGTGGCCTACCCTCTTCTTTCCTTTTGCTGCCCTTTTTTTTAATTAATTAGAGAAATTTTGTAATAATTTTATTGGTTTCATTATTTTGGACTGTAATATTAATTTCGAACCTCTGAGTGAGCGGTGAAACATGTAATAAAGTGTGGGTGAGTGTGGATATGTCTTCCAATCCCCATCTTTTCTTCCCTTTATTTATCTTGCTTATAAATGGTAGATTAAGGACATTTTTGAGATTAGCACACCTTATGATATGCATCGCTGCATTCATGCACTTTGGCATGCACCGGCTCGGTACATTCATACTAACCGCCATTCGTATTTTTCAAATTTCCCAACAATTGAAATACATAGAAACAGTGGTTGCATATCATATGCCATATTTAGGTTACCGAGCCTAACTAAAAATTGCATCTTGGTATGTGTGGCATTAGGCAAAATAACATGAACTAGGACACGCATATTTGCCTAACTAGTTTTATTGTTTTGGCACGGGTAACAATGTAAGTGGTTTATGCTTTAGCATCCAAACATGCGTGTGAATGTTGCCAATAAAAGTATGCTTGCCATGCGGCTAAGTGTTTGGCATGAGATAAATTGCTCTGAATGCCTGTGGATGGGAGGTCAAACTGCTTAACTGGGATAATGCGTTAAAACTTATATTTGTTTTAAGCCCACTAGATGTGGCAACATTCGTCTTTTTCTAAAAAGCCCACTTGAGGGTGGCAAAACCTGCATTTTAGACCTACTTAACGAAGTTAGCAAACCATTTCAAAATGAACATAGAATGTTGTTTTGTTCTTCCAATTTGGGCAATTTGGTCTAATACTTGTTTGCTGCGCGCATAAATAGTATCTTAGCCTAATAATGGAATAAGAATACATAAACGTTTCAAAACTGGATATCACGGTTAATAGAGCCGGTCTTACGGACCGGGCGAAAGGGGTGCTCATAGCTTGACCTTCCCCGATTCGTACC
>NW_021026220.1:0-22174 GCF_004153795.1 Camellia sinensis | reverse complement strand
CAGAAGTCCATTGAAGCTAGGCTTCTATGGGGACTAGGATTGAGTTAACTATAAAAGAAAGGCACCCCCGATGGGTCTAAGGTACGCAATTTATATTCTGAACAGTGAGTTTAGCACTATTGATTATCTTTGAGAGATATACTGACTTGATCGTCGGAGTGCCCCCGGGTGGACGAACCACCGTCGGAATCTTCTCTTTCTGTTGTAGGTCAACCAGGTGTCATTTATTCTGCTAGTACTCTCCAGCTGAATACTGAGTTGACAGTGTGGTCGGAAAATCACTCACACAATTTTTATTATTATCATTTTGAAATTATTTTTTTACCCTCTACTTTTTTGATATTCCCCTTAAAATAAATCGATGGTTAAAATTTTTAAGTACGTTGCATCAACAAATTTTGTAAAAAAAATTCATATCATAAATTTTTTGACTCCAAAATTTTATATTTATTTTTGCTAAATAACACTGGAGTCCTTATATTTTTGTATTATTTTAATCCTCATAGTTGCAATTAGTTCAATTTTAACTCTTGATTTTAGATTTTGAGTCATATTGGTTAAATTAATAATGCCATTAAAGTTTTGTTGAAAAATGTTCATTAAGTTGGCTAAGGTTAAGTAATTGAATTGAGCAAGTTTATAATTCTACTCCTAAAAACATGACACGTGTTGTTCATGTGTGCATTTATTACAAAATAATGTTAATAATTGAAATAAATTGGACCAATTTAAGATAAAATAAAAAATTCAGAACTAAAATTGAGCCAATTAAAATTTCATAAACCAAAATAATATAAGAGATAAATTATAGGGAATAGCAGTATAATTTGCCCTTATTTGTGTGTTTATAGCATTATTGATTTTTTGCATGCTGGTCAAGTCAATTTTGTTAGAAATGGTTTTGAAATTTTGGAAAAATTTGATTTTTCCTTAACTTTGGTCTATTTTTTAGGTGAGACTCATGCGCCAAATTTCGCCGATCAAGATGGTAACGCGTTCTATGCAGCGTTGTGATTCACATGATATATTTGGTTGCTCAAAACTATTATCGAGTGAATGAGAAATTAAAATCAAAGTGTGCTCCATGGAAATGGAGTTTTGGTGAAAAATCCGTAAAGGTTTAAATAAAGGCTTGTTCTACATTGGTTTGGTAGGAAGAAATTTATGGGTTTATAAAGCTTGGGATTATAACTTGGGGAGGGCCCCAAGGAGCACCCCAAGTTTGTAGAAGGGAGAGGTTATGGGCAAATTGGGTTAGACCCATTGGATCCAAAAATAAATACACATGCACGCGCCGCCCCCGCTGTTCGGTCGGGCAGGCTGGCTTGGGTGCAGGTGTAAGGTTGGGTTGGGCTTGTCCGGCCCAATACTAATATTTTTGGGCAAAAAACATTTGAATTCATTTTTTTTTGTTTTGGGTAAAATAAAATCTGTCTAGATTAAATTTCAATTTTTTGAATTCAAATTTGATGCACCTCTTCAAAATTTTCTGTATAAGTTCACTGTCCAAACAGATCCGAATCTTTCCAGATTCAAACTCAAAACAGTTTTCATCTATTTGAAATTCAAACCAGATCTGTTGATCTGTCTGAACAGGTACCATGCCTATTGGATTCAAACCTAACAGCCACCATTTTTATCTATAAATAGACTAGTCCTCACTTGGCTTTTTCACTAGATTTTTCGTCCAAAAAAATTTCTGCAATTATTCTCTGCATTTTGCTACCTTAAATTTTTGTGGAAAGAGTATAAACACTTAATGTGTTCGTTGTGCAAACAATTTGTAGTGCTGCTATTATTTGCTGTTGATCATTTTATCTTGGGAGATAGACATCCACAATCTGAAAGCACCGCAGAGAGGACAAATCTGTCTTAAGGACACCGTGTTAAACACTGGACTTGATCAGAAAATTTGTTCAAGAAATTAATTTGGTAAGTCATTAATTTACTTTCTGTTTTATTATTTTTCTGCTTCAGATTTTGATTTTTTGTAACAAAATAAAAATCTATTTTTTATTTGTTTTATTTTATTTTCTGATTTGATTTTTGTAATCAAACGATCTCTCTTATTTCCTTTATTTCATATGTATTCCATTTGTTGTTAAGTACACAAACATAATTTATTATTTAAATACAGCGAAGATTGTCCAACAATCTTAAGACATAATATTTTTTGGTGTCTTCATTGTATTTAATTTTATGTACTTTCACAAAGTGATATTCTAGTTGAAAAATACAAATAGTAGTAATATACTGTTTGACAAATAGTAGTAATATATTGTTTATTTTCTTTGACAACTAGTAGTAATATACTGGTGTCATTAACAATTGCAGAATATTAATTTGTGTCACAGAAAATTATTGTGGTATTTTATTTTTTTAGTTTTAGTAACAATGAAAATAAAATTTATTTTGCATTATAATTTATTTTTTAGTTTTAGTAACTAGAAAATTAATTTGTTTTTTGGTTTTTTTCTGATTTTTGTAATAAGATATTATGACTGCTGAATGTAGTACTCAAAATCCGATCGTTACAACGACTCCGGTCCCTATCCAGAACCAGGTTCAAGTTCCGATAAATCATGAACAAAAACAGGAAAAATTTAATGGCACTGAGTTTAAGAGATGACAGCAGAAAATGTTGTTCTATCTTACAATACTTAGAGATGATGAAAGTGATCTGCAAGTTGTTGCCGCTGTAGAAGCTTGGAAACATTCTAATTTCCTGTGTAGAAACTAGATCCTCAATGGCCTTGACAATATGCTATATAATGTTTACAGCCCTCTGAAAACAGCAAAAGAATTGTGGGATTCTTCAGAGAAAAAATACAAGACCGAGGATGCTAACGCAAATAAATTTGTTGTCGGTAAATTTTTGGACTTCGTTATGGTCGACTCCCAAATGGTAATTTCTCAAGTTCAAAATTTTTAAATAATTTTACATGATATTCATTCTGAAAGTATGTCTCTTAGCGAGTTTTTCCAAGTCGCTGTTTTAGTGAAAAAGTTACCACCGGCTTGGAAAGATTTCAAAAATTATTTAAAACATAAACGCAAGGAGATGACCATGGATGAATTGATTGTAAGACTAAGAATTGAGAAAGATAACCGAAAGGCTGAAAAGAGGAATGACAAAAATCCCATTGAGTCCAAGGCTAACGTAGTTGAACAAATGCACAAACCACATAACGAAAAGAGGAAGCTTACTGGAGATGGTCCTAAACAAGGCAACAACAATGTCAATAAGAAATTCAAAGGAAAATGCTATAATTGTGGCAAGACCGGACATCGAGCTTCTGACTGCTGTCACCTTAAGAAGGATCGCAGAAGTACAAGCAAAAAGACCACCAATGAGGCCAATGTGACAGAATTAGATTACATCTCTGACGGGGTAAATGACATCAATCTCTTTGTTGTGGTGTCTGAAGCTAATTTGGTTGGAAATCCCAAGGAATGGTGGGTAGACACTGGAGCAACTCGTCACATTTGTGCGGACAAGAAGATGTCCACTACCTACAATGAGGATGCAAATGGTGAACAACTTTTCTTGAGAAATTCTTCTACTTCTACTATGGCAAGACAAGGAAATGTGATCTTGAAAATGACATCAGGGAAAGAACTTACCTTCAACAACGTACTGCATGTACTAGACATCTGGAAGAATTTAGTTTCTGGCTCTTTGTTAAGTAAAAATGGTTTTAGGCTTGTATTTGAGTATGATAAATTTGTATTATCAAAGAGTGGTATGCATGTTGGTAAGGGATACATGAATGATGGTCTCTTCAAGTTGAATGTAATGACAGTTGTACGAAAACTTGCTATTAATAAGAATAACACATCTTTTGCTTATATTCTTGAGTCGAATTTATGGCATGGCAGATTAGGACATGTAAATTTTGATGATTTGCGTAGATTAATTGGTTTGGATTATATACTAAAGTTTGAAATTGATCCTAATCACAAATGTGAGATTTGTGTAGAAGTGAAACTAACTAAGGCTCCGTTTAAATCGGTTGAAAGAAAAATTGAACCTCTAAAATTAATTCATACTGATATATGTGATCTTAAATTTGTTCAAACTAGAGGAGGCAAAAAGTATTTCATAACATTTATTGATGATTGCACATGATATTGTTATGTATATTTACTTAGAAGTAAAGATAAAGCCTTAGAAATGTTTAAACTCTATAAAATTGAATTTGAAAATCAACTTGGAAAAACCATAAAAATGGTTAGAAGTGATAGAGGTGGTGAATATGATGCACCATTAAATGAATTTTGTCCACAACATGACATTATTCACCAAACTACAGCACCCTATTCTCCACAACAAAATGGAATTGCTAAAAGAAAGAATGGAACCCTTAAAAGAAATGATGAATGCCATGTTACTAAGTTTGGACTTGCCACAAAACTTGTAAGGGGAAGCAATATTGTCTACTAATTATGTTCTTAACAGAATATCTCACAAGAAAACCAACAGCACTCCTTATGAATTGTGGAAAGTTTGACCACTTTCTTACAATTACTTAAAAGTGTGGGTGTGTTTGGCAAAGGTAGAAGTTCTCGTTCCGAAAAAAACTAAGATAGGACCAAAAATAGCGGATTGTGTGTTTATTGGTTATGCTCAGAGTAGTAGTGCATATCGGTTTCTAACTTATAAATCAGAAATACCTGATATAAATGTGAACAATGTTATAGAGGCAAGGAATGTTGTGTTTTTTGAACATGTCTTTCCTTAAGACAGGAATTAAGTTCATAGAAAAGAACTTATGATTATAAACAAAGTCAAAAGACTAATGACAATCTAACACAAGAGACTAGTAATGGTCTCAACCAACATGATTTAACTGATGATGAACCAAGACGAAGTAAGAGAGTAAGAACATCAAAATCCTTTGGTCCAGATTTTCTAACATACCTGTTAGAAAATGAACCTCAAAGCTTTAAGGAAGCAATGACAGGTCCTGAAGCACCTTTGTGGAAAGAGGTTGTTAATAATGAAATTGAATCCATTATGCAAAATCATACTTGGGAATTGGTGGATCTTTCACTCGGTTCTAAACCTCTTGGATATAAATAGATATTCAAGAGAAAAATGAAAGCAGATGGTTCAATAGACAAATATAAAGCAAGATTTGTAGTAAAAGGTTACAGACAAAAGGAAGGTCTGGACTATTTTGATACATATTCCTCTGTGACAAAAATAACATCCATTCGCATGCTTATTGCTATAGCAGCGTTGTATAATTTAGAAATACATCAAATGGATGTTAAGATAGCTTTCTTAAACGGTGATCTAAATGAAGAGATTTATATGGAGCAACCTAAAGGGTTTGTAGTGCCGGGACAAGAAAAAAAAGTTTGTCGACTTGTAAAATCTCTTTATGGATTAAAACAAGCACCTAAGCAATGGCATGAAAAATTTGATCATGCTATGCTTACTAAGTTTAAGATAAACGAATGTGACAAGTGCGTCTATGTTAAAAACACTGACCAATGATATATCATAGTTTGTCTTTATGTGAATGACATGCTTATCATTGGAAGCAGTCAAAACATGATCAAATCAACTAAACAAATGCTGAATAAAATATTTAAACTAAAAGATATGGGGGTTGCAAATGTTGTATCAGGAATGAAAATTACTAAAATATCTGACAGATATGCATTATCGCAATCACATTATATTGAGAAAATTCTTGGTAAATTTATCAAGGATGATATGAATGTAGCTAGAACACATGTAGACATCAGTCTTTATTTATCAAAAAATAAAGGTGATGCGGTATCCTAGTTAAAATACTCCCAAATCATTGGAAGCCTAATGCACCTACTGAATTGTACTCATTCTGATATAGCTTATGCTGTCAATACATTGAGTAGGTACACTAGTAATCCCGGAGAAAACTATTAAAAAGCGATCATTCGGGTTCTTAGATATCTAAGATTTACCCATGATCATGGTTTGAACTTTACTCGATACCTTGCAGTACTAGAAGGTTATTGTGATGCCAATTGGATATCGGATACTAAAGATTCAAAATCCACTAATGGATATGTCTTTACTTTGGGAGGCGCTGTTGTTTCTTGGAAATCCACGAAACAAACATGCATCACACAATCTAAAATGGAATCTAAGTTCATTGCTTTAGATAAAGCAGGAGAAGAAGCATAATGGCTTTGTCACTTCTTAGAAGACATTCCAATGTGGCCTAAACCTGTGCCAGCTATTTGTATTCATTGTGATAGTCAATCTGCAATAGGCAGGGTACATAATCATATGTGTAATGGTAAGTCACGACATATTCGTTGTCGACATAATACCATAAGGCAATTGCTCTCAAATGGAATAATCTCAATAGATTATATAAAATTTAAAGAGAATATTGTGGATTTGTTAACAAAAGGTTTGACTAAAGAGCAAGTGTATAATTCGTCGAAGGGGATGTGATTAAAGCCTATTACATAAGAATTATCATAATGGTAACCCTACTTATATGACTGGAAATCCCAATAACTAAGTTAAAAGGGACAATTAAGTTATGCATGGCTCATCAGAAGTCACCAAGGAATTAAAATTCCTTACCCATTCTTATGGTGAGAGTGATATCTGCAACATATGTTGTATACATGGGGTTTAAGGATAAACTTTGCTTTTAATGATTACTTATATCTTGATTTAGGCATAAAATCAAGACGAGTATAGGAGATACTCATAATAAGAATCACCTATATGAGTGTCGAATTGGGGCCGGTTCTATGAGAATGAAGAGGCTAAATTCTCTAGAAAGCACTCATGAACAACCAGAAGCGTTCAATGCCAAAATGAACACAACTGTGAAAACCACAATGTGTTAGAAGATATTTTGTGTGAAATCTATTGTCTTGGCTTACACAAACAGCTGAACAATTCAAGGCATCGCGTCTATTGGCTAACTAGTAACTCCGATAGGTTATCACTAGGGAAGATTCAAGGCCGAAAGTTACTTATCCTGATGCAAGATATTTTCGATTTATACTCTTTCGACAAATTCTACATATTGTTGCATTTCTATTGTCATCAAATTCCATTCGTATGGGGGATTATTAGAAATGGTTTTGAAGTTTTGGAAAAATCTGATTTTTCTTTAACTTTAGTCTATTTTTTAGGTGGGAACCATGCGCCGAATTTCGCAGGTCAAGGTGGTAACGCGTTCTATGCCGCGTTGTGTTTCATGTGGTATATTTGGTTGCTCAAAACCATTATCAATGGGAAATTGAAGCCAAAGTGTACTCTATGGAAATGGAGTTTTAGTGGAAAATCCTTAAAGGTTTGAATAAAGGCTTGTCCTACATTGGTTTGGTGGGAAGAAATTTATGGGTTTATAAAGCTTGGGATTATAACTTTGGGAGAGCCTCAAGGGGCACCCAAAGTTTGTAAAAGGGAGAGGTTATGGGTAAATTTGATAGACCTATTGGACCCAAAAATAAAAACACGTGCGCGCGCCGCCGCCGCCGTCCATCCGGTCGATCGGGCGAGCTGACCTTGGCCTGGACTTGGGCGCGAGTGCGTGGTGTGAGGTGGGGTTGGGCTTTTCCGTCCTAATACTAATCTTTTTGGGCCAAAAATATTTGAATTCAATTTTTTGTTTTTTGTAAAATAAAATCTGTCCAGTTTAAATTTCAATTTTTTGAATTAAAATTTGATGCACCTCTTCAAAATTTTATGTATAGGTTCACTGTCCAAATAGATCCAAATCTGTCCAGATTCAAACCCAAAACAATTTTTATTTTTTTGAAATTCAAACCAGATTTGTTGATCTGTCCGAACAAGTACCATACTTGTTGGATTCAAACCTAACGGCCACCATTTTCATCTACAAATAGACTAGTCCACACTTGGTTTTTTCACTAGATTTTTCGTCCAAAAAAATTCTGCAATTATTCTCTGCATTTTGCTGCCTTAAATTTTTGTGGAAATAGTGTAGATACTTAGTGTGTTCATTGTGTAAACAATTTGTAGTGCTGCTATTTTTTGTTGTTGATCATTTTATCCTGAGAGATAGACGTCTACAATCTGAAAGCACCGTGGGGAGGACGAATCTGCCTTAAGGACACAGTGTTAAACACTGGACTTGATCAGAAAATTTGTTCAAGAAATTAATTTGGTAAGTTATTAATTTACTTTCTATTTTATTATTTTTCTGCTTCATATTTTGATTTTTTGTAACAAAAAAAAAATCTATTTTTTATTTGTTTTATTCAATTTTCTGGTTTGATTTTTTTAATCAAACGATCTCTCTCATTTCTTTTATTTTTTATGTATTCCGTTTGTTATTAAATACACAAACAGAATTTATTATTTAAATAGAGTGAAAATTGTCCAACAAATTTCATTGACTATCACGTGTGAACACAAATAACATCATCGACGAGAATCGATTTTTATTATCAATCTTTAGAGATCCAACAGATTCTCCATTATTATCAATTTTTATTTATTTTGGGGAGTGAAAATTTTAAAAATTATTTCCAACAGATCCCTTAAAAACTTTCTTAATTTAACATATGCTATAATGACACTCTATACGTGGAGTCACTGTTCATCCCTTAAAAATATAATATTAATTTTTCTCTCCTCTTTTTTCTGTTTTCTCTCTCTAATTTAATTGTTACATTAACTTTTTTAAAAACAAGTTTAATTGAAAAATAATAATAAATTAATATTTAAATAAAATAATAAAAGAATAAGAAGTATTAGGAAAGTAATTAAAAAGTGATATTCTAAAATAAAAAATGCACTTTTTAAGTAAAATTTAAAAGAAACATAAATAACATTGTTTGGGATGCCAATCGAGACAAACCAATCAACGGCACATCCGGAGCAATATCTATCTATCGACCAACATGGAAACCTCGCCATCTACGATGACAATTCCCAAAATATTACCACCAAGGATCCTCTAGAGTATTTTTTTCTTAAAGTTTTTAAAGTGGTGTATTGTGTGGTTGAGATTTAATGCTGAAAAATTGATGTGACTTGTAATTAAATCTCAACCACACCATGCACCACTCTAGGAAATTTTAGGGAAAAAAAAAACTCTAGAGGATCCTTACTCAAATGTTACACTTTGGCATACAAACGTTTCAGCACCGGTGATGGCCACGAGCAATTCTTATTCAGCTCGACTCTTGGATTCGGGGAATTTGATGTTGTTTCAAGGCAGTGATACTAAAAATGAAAGTTTTGTTGCATGGCAAAGTTTTGATTATCCTACGAATACTCTGCTGCCCAACATGAAACTCGGGCTGGACCGGAGGACCGGTCTGGACGGGTTCCTGACATCATGGAAGTCGAAAGACGATCCGGGCACAGGAGAATCCTCGTATAGGATGGTACCAAGTGGGTTGCCCGAACTTGTATTGGACAAGGGCTCAGTCCGATTATATCGGATCTTACCATCGATCGGGAGCAAACTGACTGAGAATTTCACTAATTTCATGTTCCACTCGAGTTACATTGATGATCCTGAGGAAGTCAGTATAGCTTATGCTCAGGTCAATGGCTCGCGTTTGTCTAAAATTTTTTTGGACGAACTTGTTGGGGGGTTAAAAATGGATACGTGGATCGATGTGGAGGGTCAGGGTAAATGGGTCGAGTTCTACTCGGCCCCGAATGCCAGCAGCGGGGTTTGAGTGCGCGTGTCTTCCAGGGCACGAGCCCAAGTCAGCAAAGCAATGGAATCTAAGAGATACAACAGGCGAACGGTGAGCTTGATGAACTTCTTGCAAAGGCTTACTCAGGTGTAGCTGATTCGGGCAATTGTATCACATGGTATGGAGATTTGATGGATGTAAGAAAGTTCGATAATGTTCTGCTTTACCGGTATATACGTGTTGATGCTAATGAATTAGGTATGTTATTTAACTAATTTCATTATGCTAAATTATACGGAAAACGACTTGGATCTCCACAAGAGGCACCCCCTTGACCCTCTCTCTTTTTGATTGGTCAAATTTTTTTTTTTCCCTTCTCCTCCAATCACCAGCCGACACGTGTGTGGGGAGGGGGTGGTAGGGGTGGTGATTGGAGGGTCTCAATCACTTCCCTAAATTATACTTGCCTATCTAAAATCATTGATAATTGTGTAGATTTTTATTTCTCTCTTTTTTTTCTTTCTTTTTTTTTTGTTTTTTTTGGTGATAGTTTCTAAAAAGGTACAGTACACTTGGCCAAGAATAGACCAAGGGGAGGCATCGCCCCTCTACAATTTAAAAAGTTCTCTTTATATATTAATATTAATTATTGATTATTTTAAAATTATACGGATTAATTAGTTTCCTCTAAGTTGTAAAAAAGTTCTCTTTATATATTTGTATGGGTGATTTTCTGACCACACTGTCCGCCTAATAATCAGCTGGAAAAGCACTGCCAGAATAGATGGCTTCAGCTAACCTGTAACAGAAAGAAAAGGCTCCGGCGGTGGCTCTTCCACCTGGGGGCACTCCGACGATCAAGTCAACATATCTCTCAAAGATAATCAAGTGCTAAACTCACAAGCTTAAGCATAAAATTGCGTACCTTAGACCCACGGGGGTGCCTCTCTTTTATAGCCAACTCAATCCTGATCCCACTATAAGCCTGACTTCTATGGACTCTCATTCAGTGCTTACTTAGGATTTCACAAGAGATAAAGATAAACTCCCTAAGAGGTTTATCCTTATCTTAGCAAAGTTCCCTCTTTACTCTAGGACTCTTGCCCCTTATCAATTTATCTCGGATTCTGATATCTTCAGAGATAACCTCAGCTTTGCCGAGATAACCTCGGCATCACAACCAAAACACGTGGCACCTCGGCTGACACGTCGGCGTCACCTTGCCATGTGTTGGTATTCAGAAAATACATCCCCACAACTGTCCCCTAGGTTCTATTACCTTGGCATTCTGAGGTGATGGAACCTATATCTGTATTTTCTTCCACTAAATCGGCTTAAAATTTAATAACCGAGATCATTCATTTCAGGCCGACATGCTTCCCTAAAAAATCAAGTTTTTTAAGGGCCTTCTTACGCGCATGAGCTGTCATGCACTTCAACACAACCGTTTTAGCCACGTGTTTCCCTCTTATTGGTCCGTACACATGACGCGCCTGTTAGCCACCTCTTTTTTTATGTGCGTTGTTTGACGCCCTCGTTCTTCTAGGCGTATTGATTGCTTTTGCCGCCATTTCTGTTTAATCAAAAACTTTTCCCCTTTTTTCCGTCTCTTCACTTTTTCATTCGAATCTCCTGCTATCTCTCTCTAGCTTTCGAAACCCTCCATTGTTCAAGCTTTCAAAGCTCTGCAACCTTCTCCGTTCACCCCTTCCGGTGAGATTTCCGCTGGTCTTCTGCTCCTGCAACCGTCGTAGGACATCGGCAAATCCCTTTCCGGCTTCCCTTTTTCTAGTAAGCTATTATTCTTTTCGTTTTCAATTCCCTGATGTTTCTTCTTTTTTTGTTGTCGCCATTACTGTACTGTTTCAAGCTTTTTTAATTCATAAATCGTACATCTGAATGCATTCATTCATGATTTTGCCTTTGCCTGCATTTTGAACACACACACTGTTTCGCCACTTCTTTGCACTTTTGCCACTGTTCTTGGCCATATACTCTTGTATTCTTCATGTTCTTGATAGTCCATCTTAATTCTTGTTTCTGAAGCTTTGTTTTTGTTTTCTGTTTTTTGCATCTTTTCCAGATTCTTGCTTTCAATTCGTGTTTCCATAGATTTAGGTCTGGGATTTGTCTGTAGAACCCATAACTTAGGAAAAAACTGAAACCTGCACCTACCTTTTTGTTTTCCAAGGTCCCAATAGCCTTTCAAAAACATCTTCTGAGACCCACCTTCTAAGATTAGGCCGATATCATGGGTATGTGGGAACATAGGGTAAACACTCCCTCCAAACTAGAATACTTTAGACAGGAGTTTGAGATCCCAGCCGACGTCCATTTGAGGTTGGCTGGGGATGATGACTCCATCATGCCCACTGCTGACTCCATGCCTTTCCACTATAAGTTGAACCCTATGCAACTGGCCATCAATTCTTACCGAGTGATCAATGATATTATAGCCCTAGCTAAACAGGAAAACGCTAGGATCACCCTTGCCGACATCCAATATTGCTATAGCATGTGTGGCCTTAACTTGAAAGAAAAAGGCTACATTTATTACCTTAAGCCGAGGTCCAAAGAATTCAAAATTGTAGCCGACCTCCCAGACTCCAACAAGGGAGCTGGTGACGATTATTTCATTATCTCGGGGAACTGGGAGTTCGCCCCAGATGAAGACCTCCATCTCTTTCCTCTCCCACGATCAATCTTTATAGAGGGTAATGGTAAGAGCTCTGCATTCATACTTGTATTACTTTTAAAGTCTTGTATACTTTATCTGTTTCCTAATGTCTGCTTTGTCTTTGCTTTTGCAGTTCTTCCTCAGCCGCCAAAAAACTTTCGCCAATTCTTTGTTCCCAGCAAGGATTTAAAGAAATTACTGGACCTGCCAGTTTAGAAGCGAAAGGCACCCCTGCTTCTCAACTTTATCCTAACATACAAATCAGCTCTCCCCGACGTCCCCAGGAAAAAGAAGAAGAAGAGCTTATCTCCTCCCTCTGCTACAACTCTTCCAGCTGCATCAACATCGCGAACAGACCAAGGATCAACCTCTGATCCAACAGAACAGCCGTCGACCTCGGCTCCATACCTCATTCCACCATCCCAAAGAAAGCGTCGCCGACGTCTTGTTCTTACAGCCGAGATGGGTCGCGCAAAGCCAGTTGCTAAAGACCTCCTAGCTAACATTCCATCATCCATTGACGAACAACCAACACAAACCCAACCTCTAGCAAAACCCAAAAGAATAAAAAAGGCTCAACCAAAGGCCAAGGTAGGTCAGGTTGAGTCTGAAGACACTCTGCCTATCTCAAAGTTGGCTGAGAGTGATAAATCTCAGCCTTCTACTGGGAAGAGGCGCTCTGAGTCTCAACCACCAAAATCCCAATAACCAAAAAAGCCGAGGTCTTCCTCCGCCACAACTTCGGGATCAAAAAAGCCCGATGCGCCCTGGGCCCCCACAATTACTTTGGAAGACAAGCCTGTCATGGCAAGTGATAGTGCTGATGATATAAACGTTGGCGTCACACTTAGTACCGCCCTGCTTCTTCCAGGCGACCTGGAGCGAAACGCCCAGTATAGTGAATATAAGAACTATGCTCTAATGCTTCAACACTCTGTTCAGGTAAATTTCTTCTACTTGGTAAATTTTTCTTTCTCTTTATTTCACACTTTGAATATTCTTTAATACCTCTATTTTTTTTCAGGCCATCCAGCATGCCCACTCTTTCTCAATGCAGTCTTTTGAGAATAGGGAGAGGCTTGCCGAGATGAGGAGGGAGGTCTCCAGCCTCCAAAAGACCAACAAAGGCTTCCGGTCAAAAATGAAGAAGCTAGAAGACCAAGCTGAGGAAGCCATTAAGGCTCAGACCGAAGCCGAAGAAAGGTGGCCGAATCGCAAAGGAGAGAGGCCGAGAAAAAAATGGCCCAAGCTGAAAAAGAGCTTCAGGAGGCCCTGGCCACCAAAGAAGCTGAAATCAAAGATGCTGCCGAAAAGGCGTACTCACAGGGTATGGCCGATGTTACTGAGGCCTATGAGAAACAAGTGAATGAGGCATGCAACAAGGGTTTCACCCTTGGTTGGATGTCCCTTCTTAAAAAGCTTAATGTTCCTGATGACTCTCCATTGCGGAAGGCCGACGTCATTCCCTTGCCATTTTCTCCAGCCCCAATTCCAGGTGAAGATGTCGGCGAATCTGATGCTGATGATGAGGCCGAGGAGGAAGAGGACGAGGCTTTGATTACAAAATCAAAAGATGCTGATGGGGCCAAGTCCCCTCTTCAGAATAAGCAAGTCCTAGACTTGACTTATGATGAAGAAGGCAATGAGGTTGTCCAAACAGTTGTTCCCGACATCACACCAGCCGACATCCCTTCTGAGGTCAAGACTGTTGAAGAAACTCTCCAAGAAATTGACGCCGAGATAGCGGCAGAGAAGGAGGCCGAGGTGGTATCTGATCTTCAAATTCAACAATCTGGAGGAGAGGAGCCTTAGTTTTATGTTCATCTTTTACTTACTTATATTTTGTTGTTTCTTTATCGTTTGGAACAATGTATGCTTTTTGTGTGGCCGATGTGCCTTTTGGTGAATGAATATAACTTTTCTTTTCTAAGTGCTTGCACTCCTGTCTTTTCTTTTTTGCCTTTGCATGATTCTATACTTAGAATATTCTGCATATGTACACTCTTCCTCCTTTGTGTAACCTTCTCGGGCTGACACACCTTGGTTATGCCAACCGATGATATACCTCGGCAAGTTTCTTGTCTTTGGTTTATCTTCAACTTGTAGATTGCTACAAATTTCAACAAGTGAAGATAAACAATTATCTCGGCTTAACTTCAACTTGTAAATTGTTACAAATTTCAACAAGTGAAAATAAACAATTATCTCAGCTTAACTTCAACTTGTAGATTGCTACAAATTTCAACAAGTGAAGATAAACAATTATCTCGGCTTAACTTCAACTAGTAAATTGTTACAAATTTCAACAAGTGAAGATAAACAATTATCTCAGCTTAACTTCAACTTGTAAATTGCTACAAATTTCAACAAACGTTAAGTATTACTTCGGTTTAACTTCAACTTGTAAATTGCTACAAATTTCAACAAGCGTTAAGCATTACTATCTTCTCTCTGCCCCCAATGTGAACCTGAGTTCCACTTGGGTTCTCATTATTTAGAAACAATCATTATGCATCTTTTGTCAATTTACAAGTCTTTGAAGAACTCTGATAAAATTTCATTGATGATGTCGGTAAAAAAAAATAACAAGGAACATCTAATGATAGAAAAATTTTAAATTACAAGTGTTCCATGGTCTTGGCAATGCTTTGCCTTCATTATCTTCGAGTCGGTATGCGCCATTGCCCAATATCGAAGTAATTCTATAGGGTCCTTCCCAGTTTGGGCCAAGCTTGCCCTCTCTGGGGTCCTTCTTGTTGCCAACAACTTTCCTCAAGACTAGGTCGTCGACCTGAAAATCCCTTGGATTAACCTTCTTATTGTAAGCTCTAGCAAGTTGCTGCTGGTATGCAGCGAGCTGAATTGCAGCTTTTTCCCTTTTTTCTTCTAAGAGATCCAGATCTCGGGTTAGAAGTATGTCATTAGTCTCATTCTCTACTCCCTGGGTTCTGATTCCTGGGATGCCGATCTCCAGTGGGATGACTGCTTCTGTGCCGTAGGCCATGGCAAAGGGGGTTTCCCCTGTCGATCTTCTCGGCGTAGTCTGATATGCCCAGAGTACATTGGGTAATTCGTCTACCCACTTTCCTTTTGCTGCCTGCAGTCTCTTCTTTATCCTATCCAAGATTACTTTGTTGGATGCTTCTGCTTGCCCATTGCTTTGGGAAAAACTTGGTGTTGAAAAGTAATTTTTTATCTTGAATTTCGCACAGAAGTTCTTGATAAGTTTGCTGTCAAACTGCGTTCCGTTGTCGGCAATTATTGCTCTTGGAATGCCAAATCTGGTGATGATATTTCTCCATATGAAATTCTTGACGTCCATATCTCAGATTTTGGCAAGAGGTTCGGCTTCTATCCA
This sequence comes from Camellia sinensis, assembly GCF_004153795.1. Lineage (NCBI taxonomy): Eukaryota > Viridiplantae > Streptophyta > Magnoliopsida > Ericales > Theaceae > Camellia > Camellia sinensis. The sequence continues at coordinate 6,500 of NW_021026220.1, read as the reverse complement.
CTTCGTGAAGTAATCTGTTGCTACTAGTAAGTACTTCCTCTGCCCAGTTACTTGGGGCAACTGCCCAATGAGATCCATGCCCCATTGGGCAAATAGCCAGGGACTGGATATAGGGTTCAGGTCAGCAGCTGGCTGGTGTATCAAAAGTGCAAACCTTTGGCATTATTCACACTTCTTCACGTAGGCTTCTGCATCTTTTTGCATGTAGGGCCACCAATACCCCTAGGTAATGGCCCTGTGAGCAAGTGATCTGCCCCCAGCGTGGCTTCCACAAATCCCTTTATGAATTTCGTATAGGAAATCTTCCACCTGCAAAGGGTGTACGCACCTTAAAAGGGGTCCAGTGAAGGACCTTCTGTAGAGATGTTCGTCCGCTGTCAGACTGAATCTTGCCGACTTCAATCTGACCTTGTGTGCCTCCTTATGGTCTTCTGGCAGTTTTCCCTCTTTCAGGAATGCAATAATTGCATCCATCCAGCTTGGTCCCAAGTCCACACACATTGCTTCTTGCTCTGTGATCGGCTGTTCTATGCTCAGGCTTGACAGATAGTCAATCATTATTGTTCTTGTTTTTCCAGTTTGCATTGAGCTTGCCAAGTTTGCCAACGCGTCGGCGTGGTTGTTATCATCTCGGCTGACTTGAAGAAGTCGGCAGTTGCGAAATAAGGATGCCAGCCTGATGACTTCCTTAGCGTATGCCGACATTCTCTCATCTGGGGTTGCAAACTCTCCTGTTGTTTGATTTACAATAAGTTGTGAATCACAAAAAATTATTACCTCATCTGCTTCTGCTACTACTGCTAGCTTTAGTCCTACAATCAGTACTTCGTATTCTGCCTCATTGTTTGAGGCCTTGAACCCCAATCGAATAGACTGTTCCAATATCTCCCCCATTAGGAGATATTAACACTACTCGTGCCCCTGCTCCTTGCCGGTTTGAACTCTCATCGACAAACAGGCGAAAGGAGCCGTCGTTATAAATGCTGCAGGGTCTGAGTTTTTCCTTTTCTTGTTCTTTTGCCTTTGGCTGGGCTTCTCCTTGTTTGCTTGGACATCGTTCATCTTGACTCAACGGAGACTGATGTTCGATGGATTCTGGCGTGAATTCGGCCACGAAGTCGGCCAAAACTTGGCCCTTAATTGCTGTTCTCGGCCTGAACTCTAGGTCGTACTGGCCCAAGGACACTGCCCATCTTGCTATTCTTCCAGTTAAGTCTCCTTGTTGCAGCAAGGACTTTAGTGGGTGCTCTGTTAACACTATAATCTTGTGCGCTTGAAAGTAATGGTTTAGCTTTTTTGAAGCCATTACTAAGGCCATCATTAGTTTCTCTAGTGGTAGGTACCTTATTTCTGCATCGACCAAGGTTTTGCTTACATAGTAAACAGCCTTTTGCTCCCCTTTTTCCTCTCGGATTAGCACTACACTTATTGCGTGTTCTAAAACTGCTAAGTACAAAAATAGTTCTTCTTCAAGTTCAGGTGTTGAGAGGACTGGAGCCGTGGTCAGATATTTCTTTAGGTCGGCCAAGGCGGCCTCACATTCCTCAGTCCATAGGAAGTCTGTGGCCTTCTTTACCAAGTTGAAGAAAGGTTTACATTTGTCTGAGCTTTGGCTTATGAACCTGTTTAGGGCTGCGGCCCTTCCAGTAAGTATCTGAACCTGTTTTGTCGACGTCGGGCTTGACAAATCTAGAATGGCCTTGAGTGGATCTGGGCTGGCCTCAATGCCCTTTCTTGTTACCAGGTACCCTAAAAATTTATCTGATCCAACTCCAAACGCGCACTTTGATTCGTTGAGTCGGAGCCGGTATGTTTTGAGTATATCAAAGACCTTTTTTAGGTCGGCAAGATGGCCCTTAGGTTCCTTGGTCTTTACGACCATGTCGTCGATGTAACTTCTACTGTTTGGTCGATCAGGTTTTTGAACATCTTGGTTACCAACCTTTGGTAAGTTGCTCCTGCGTTTTTCAACCCAAAAGGCATTACCTTGTAACAATATAGCCCTTTCGGGGTGATAAACGCTGTCTTCTCCTCGTCTGGGGGGTACATGGCTATCCGGTGGTATCCTCTGTAAGCGTCCAGGAAGCTCATCCTTCCATGTCCAGATGTGGCGTCTACCAACTGGTCAATCTTGGGTAGAGGAAAGTTGTCTTTGGGATAAGCTTTGTTCATGCTTATAAAATCTACGCAAACCCTCAATTTACAGTTCTTCTTCTTTACCACTACTGTGTTGGACAGCCATGTCGGGTAATGAACTTCTCGGATGGCCCTGGCCTCCAGAAGTCTGTCCACTTCTTCCTCTACTGCTTCGACGTGCATCAACATCGGTCTTTTGGCTCGTTGAATCACAGGTTTTGCCGACCTGTCGACATTCAGTCTGTGGCAAGTGACTTCGGGGTCGATGCCAGGCATTTCGTAAGGTGTCCAGGCGAACACCTCAATGTTGGCTCTTAGAAAAGTCTCCAACTCTTTTTCCTCTTCTTCGGCTAAGCCCGAGCCGAGAAGAAAGAAGCGTTCTTCATCCCCATCCTGGACGAGGATTTTCTTTAGCGTCTCTTCGCTCTTCTCGGCCGGTTCTTTGCCGATGTCTTCTAGGACTTCCACGTCCTCATCTTCAATTTCTGCCTTTTCTGGTTCTTGAATGTTGCAGGTGGATTTCATTGCTGCCATGGAGCAATTCTTTGCCTGTAGTTGATCTCCTCTGACTTCTTCAATCCCATGCTCCGTTGGGAACCGTAGTAGTTGATGCAACGTTGAGGGAACTGCCCCCATTGCATGCAACCATGGTCTTCCTAAGATGATGTTGTATAACGAAGGTGTGTCAATCACCATGAATTCTGTCCTGATCTTCTTAGTGCCAACTTGTACTTCCAAGCTTGTTGCGCCAGTGGCCACGTCGGCGTTCCATTGAAGCCGACCATTGGGCCATTGGATTGCTCCAAGTCGTCAGGATGAAGGCCCAGCTCTTTGTAACATCTAACATACATGATGTCGCAAGAGCTGCCTTGATCAATCAGGATGCGTTTCACTTGGCACTCCCCAACCTGGAGGGATACTACCAAGGCATCATTATGTGGATGCTGGACCATCTCTAGGTCGGCTTCAGTAAAGGCTATCATCGGTCCCAGGCATTTTTCAGGCCGAGGTCTTTTATGTCCAACCTAGTTCACGTGCTATAGGTGTTTTACCTTATGGGTCTCCCTTCATATGTCGTTTTCGTTCACCTTTGAGTGGATTACGTTAACCACCCGTGGTCCTCCTGCGAGTGGTTGCTGTGTTGGGGGAGGCGGAGCTACTGGTGCTTGAGGCAATCTTGCCTGTTCTTCTTTAGTCCTGGCCTCATCAACAAGGTCCCTCAGATGTCCTTGCCTTACCAAGTCTTCTAAGTATGCTTTTAGGGCTCTGCAGCCCTGAGTTGGGTACCCTTCTTCATTGTAGTAAGCACAACGCCTACCGACGTTTCTTCCCATGAATTCCCCTGGTGTTCTTGTCGGTCCTCTAAAATAGGGTTGGTTTCGTATTTGATCCAAGACTTTGTGGATCGGGACTCAGAATATAGTCATTACTTCCTGTTTAGCCTTCAATTTCGTTTCTGTTTGGTCGGTCCGTTGTAACCTCGGCTTCGCTTCGGCGAGCCGTTTCCTTTCTCGTGCTTTGTTTCTTTATTTCCCGACGCATCTTCCTCGGCTCTGGTATAGTTCACGATTCTCGCCATGAGTTCTTCCATGTTTTTTGGCAGTGTCTTTGCCAAAGATTTCCGTAGTGGGCAGTCATCTTTCAGGCCGTTCTTGAAGGACACGACCGCCACCTCTTGGTTGCAATCAGGTATTTGATTGAACACCTTGTAGTACCTTTTTGCGTAGGCCCTAAGGCCTTCATGCTTGGTAATTTTTAAAGCCATCAGTGCGTCGACCCTCAAGGGATATAGTTTATTTGTCACAAACCTGGCCACGAACATCTCGGCCAGGCCTTCCCAAGTCTTTACACTTCCCTTCGGTAGTTTATGGAACCAATCTGATGCAATTTCCCCGAAGGATGAGGGGAATACTTTGCAGAGCAACGGCTCGTTCCCACTATATAACGCCATTGAATTCAGGTATAGTCCAACGTAAAAGTTGAGATCTAACTTACCATCATATATTTGGAACCTCGGCATACTGAATCTCTTTGGTGCTTCAAATTTGTCCAGTTCCACCGAGAATGGTGTCTTCGGCTTAACCGGGGAAGTTACCTCGGCTTCAGTATTCTATTGTTTCCTCTTGAGGTAATCTCTCAAGTCTTCTTTACTCCTCCCTGGAGCTCGGCTATCTTTGGACTTCAATCTTTTCGGCATACTACTTTCAGCCTCGTGGTGGGCTTGTTTTGATCTCTCTCCATGTGTTGTGTCAAAGCAGAGCGCCTGCCCTTGAACATGCCAATGTTCTTTGGGCTCTGGGTCCTTCGTGTGATACGTCCTTCGGGACTCCTCTCGTCCGACTTCTCTGGAAGGTCGGTGAGAGTGTCTTCCGCTCCTGGTGTGCTGAGGGACTTCGGGGATTATTCTTCTTCCCCTCTTCTGGGTATTAGTTGTTGGCATCGGTGTATCCTGCAGTGGGTATGGTGGCTGCATGACATTGTTTTGCATCATGAAATTGACGACCGACTGTAGGTCCGCTAACTTGTTTGCCAATTCTTTTACTTCCTCATCCCTCCGTAGGCACCTATCCCTCCATACCTGAAGGTTATCTTCATTATAGTACTTGCCTTGGTCTGTCTTCTTCGAAGTGTCGCCCTCCTGGCCGACGTCTTTCTCTCCGTGGCCCTGGTTATAAGTTTCTGCATTATGGTTGTCTCCTTCAATGTCAAGGTCAATTGGTCTACCACTCCCAGCGAGAGTGTCGACCCCAATGTTTTCCTTCTGTCCGTTACTGGCCATCTATTCTTCTAAGTTTCCGACAGATGGCGCCAAATTGTGTGGGTGATTTTCTGACCACACTGCCCGCCTAGTAATCAGCTGGAAAAGCACTGGCAGAATAGATGGCTTCAGCTAACCTGTAACAGAAAGAAAAGGCTCCGGTGGTGGCTCTTCCACCCGGGGGCACTCCGACGATCAAGTCAGTATATCTCTCAAAGATAATCAAGTGCTAAACTCACAAGCTTAAGCATAAAATTGTGTACCTTAGACCCACGGGGGTGCCTCTCTTTTATAACCAACTCAATCCTGATCCCACTAGAAGCCTGACTTCTATGGACTCCCATTCAGTGCTTACTTAGGATTTCACAAGAGATAAAGATAAACTCCTTAAGAGCTTTATCCTTATCTTAGCAAAATTCCCTCTTTACTCTAGGACTCTTGCCCCTTATCCATTTATCTCGGATTCCGATATCTTCGGAGATAACCTCGGCTCTGCCGAGATAACCTCGACGTCACCTTGCCACGTGTTGGTATTCAGAAAATACATCCCCACAATATTAATATTAATTATTGATTATTTTAAAATTATACGGATTAATTCGTTCCCTAAGTTGTAAAAAAGATTTAAATGCTTGTACGTTTCAAACATCCCTATATACGAAAGGGACTTGGCTCCTCTTTAGTTATTAGAGAGAATTGTTCGGCATTGGTGGGCTATAATTCGGGTCCATGTAATAATTTAAATCGTTCAACGTGTAAAACCAGTTAAGTACATCATCATTTCAAAATATCACATTGATTAGATATCGATAATTACTTGATTGGATATGAAATAAAAATGTCCTCACTGTTCCCATAGAGACAAAATATCCTTAATATTGTGTTTCTATCCCATCTCATTCCATTAATACCCTTCATAACCATGCTTGACAAAAAATATGAGTTCATGGGTAGTTTGGGGGGAGATTTTATTTTTGCACCAAAAAAATCATTTTGCACCAAAAAAATCATTTTGCTCGCTCAATTTCTCAATACTCCCTGTTAAATTATTTATTATTATAATTTATTCGAAATGCATCCCACGTTTTTTCATAAATTACCTTTCAAGATAAAAGGGTACACCCAAATAATAAACAAATCAAAAATTCAAAATTACACCACTTTGAAAAATCTTTTTTGCTCTATTCACATAGAGGGAATATGACAATGGTGAAAGAGAGCGACGTCGGAAAACCCCCAGTCCCCTCACTTGTATATATGTATATGTTTGTACTTGTGGTATGAACAGCTCCCATTATTTGGTACATATAAAAGGTAGGTGTACATTTGATCTTAGAGGCCTCATTTTCTTATTTCCTATGTATTAAGCAACTATCTACTCCTAGGAAACTCTTCTGTCTGTTAGTGCAAATTGGTGGATTTGTGCTATGTTCTTTTGCAAATCCTGTGACAAGCTTCTCAATTTTGGACACTTACTTCCTCTTTGATAAATTGCTTCAAAAACATTCATCATTATTACTTTCATCTATTATTTGATCTTAGAAGCCTCATTTTTCTTATTTCCTATGTATGAAGCAACTATCTACTCCTGGGAAACACTTCTCTC
>NW_021026219.1:1855486-1904541 GCF_004153795.1 Camellia sinensis | reverse complement strand
CTTTTAGATCACACCTTTTAAGTGTGATTAAAAATATTTAGATCACATATTTTAAGTGTGATTAAAAATATTTATACCACATCTTTTAAGTGTGATTAATAATATTTAGATCACACCCTTTAAGTGTGATTAAAAATATTTAGATCACATCTTTTAAATGTGATTAATAACATTTAGATCACACCTTTTAAATGTGATTAAAAATATTTAGATCACATATTTTAAGTGTGATTAAAAATATTTAGATCACATCTTTTAAATGTGATTAATAACATTTAAATCACACCTTTTAAATGTGATTAAAAATATTTAGATCACATATTTTAAGTGTGATTAAAAATATTTAGATCACATCTTTTAAGTGTTATTAATAACATTTACACAACATCTTTTAAGTGTGATTAATAACTAATAAAATCTATGATAAAAAAAGGATTCGATATATTTGAAAATAATCAATATTATTTTTGTATGCACATTTGAAGAATGTAATACACACTATATACTATAATTTGAATCATAACCACATATTGAATGAAATAACATCATATATTTCATAAATAAAAATTAAATGTTCAAAAGTATATACAAAGGAATTAAATAAAAAAAAATTTAACTGAGCTTACACATATTAAAAATGAAAAAACTTAAAAAACTAAGTTCTTTAATTCTTTGACCATATTTTGCATCTCTCCAAGAAATTTCTGAACTGAAAAATGAAAACACAAATTAATTTAGAAACCACATAAACATATGAATAAACTAACTATTTATAGAGACTATTCTAATCTTACAAAAGATACAATCGGACTTTTTCTCATCATACGGACTCTTCATCCTCCTGCTTCAATAGAAAAAGAATAACCACCTTGATTGAATAATCAATTCTCATGGAAAAAATGGACCAAATATCTTAAGATAGCTGAATATGAACTATCATTACAGGGCAACAATGATCAGGAGAAGGAACAGAGTTATGCAAACATTTTATCCGTGCCCTTAAATATAGGAAAACTCACGTGTTGAAAGATTTCAGCAGTTAACTCATCATCAGACATGACCATGCAGAAAAACAAATTAATAGCCAGAAGAGAGTTGTCATCTCCATTTAAAAATTGATAATTATTCCAAGACATGAACATGCAGAAAACAAATTGTTCCATTTCTAAAACCACATATCCCTACAACAAATTAAGATCTTCAAAAAAATAAAAATAAATAAATAATACTTCTACCACACTCTTCCAAGGAATTCTGCAAATTCTTTGAAATTTTAGAGTTTATCACAGATCAAAGGATAAAAAATTTAATCCTACATGACAAAATTTGTAGAACAGTGTAATTATATAAATCATTTTGTGTTTTATGATTTATAGCAGGTTCAGAGTATGTAAATATATCCACATACCATAACAATATCTTGGGGATCCACCTGCCAAGAAAACAAATATTCAAATGTCATCCTATGAGCTATTGCAAATTGTGCAATCAACACCAAACGAAAAAATATATAAATATAAGAAACATGCAAGAGAAAAGATGGGATGCCCAACCTGCTTTCACATTGTTACTAGTGAAGCCTCATTGTGTGAGATTAACATCAGACACTCAAATTTAAGTGATATCTATAGGCTTCTCCCTTCCAGTGAAGTCCTTCAGCTTTAATACAGAATAATACCTCAAGCAGTGCCTTGGTTCAATTCATTTCCTATAGTGAGAATCGTCTACATTACTTGACGCAATTTTGCAGATTCTTTTACCTATAATAATGGGTATGATATTAAGGTACTGAAAATGATTTCTCACTAGTTCTAACTTCACAAACCCTAGAAAAAAGGAAGTACCTCTCTAGCAGCAGCATTAATTATGTTCAAGTTACATCTTAAGTCATTCACCTGAACAAGTTCAAAGCTATAATATAATCACAAACAGCTAGAAATAATAATAGCATTTGTTCTTAGATAATACACACAAAAAAAGGTCCCAGATCAATATACCTGACTGGAAAAAGTAATTCTGAACGCAAATACTCACAATTTGGACTCCACTCGCGCGACATTCATCAAGTCCAAGAAAAATTGAAATGTTCATCAAGCACAAAATTTGTTATCAATACCTATACAAGATTTTTGCATTTCCCTTCAATCCAACATCAACCCAAAACAAAAACCTGTTCACACTTTCCAAGCATATCGTTGGTCCCATTGGAGTTCTGAAAGAAAGAAAAATCAATAAGAAACAAATAAAATAGTTAAACATAATTTTAAACAATAAATGGATTGTCAGTGGGCAAATGTCCTCCTTAAGTCAGGCTAATAATAAAAGGCCCAGTTGCAAAAAGTTTTTGTTCAGACAACATTCAAGTTGGGCAATATGAAGAAGCATATATTTCACAAACCTGAATACCATCAAATATATTCCCCAAGATTCCAGGACCTAACTCCACCGACAGAGGCTGTAATATCAATGGACAAGATAAATGTTAGTGCATTTAATGTTTGATCTATAACTACTCAAAAGTTCTAACAATAATATTGTAAAAAACATAACAAGATTATTGATGATCAACCCAGCTGTTTCTTCATACACGGAGAGAATATATAAACAACAAATTATTGTCAATATTAAGTTGTTTTAGTTCCACCATGTACAAGATGATAACTGTAGCTACAAGAAACTTGGTGCAAAGGGAGGAGAGTGACAGTAAGGAAGGAGACTCATTAAATCAAGAAAGATGATGATGTCCATTAAAGACCTACAAGGCTCAATTAAGGCCTAGGTTAAAAAGCTCTTAACAATATTTGTAGAATTTATGTACATATATATAAGCTATCATTAATAAGCATCAAGGGGATGCAACTTGTACACATAAGCCTCTAAAGACACAACAGAGTTTCATAGTTCGACTGTGTAATGAATGTATTGTGTTAATATTATATACACCCTAAGCCTCTAAAATCTTCTAGATGAACTGCTCATATACTCCTGCCCATTGTAGTCCAATCAAAGTCTATATAGCTTTACACTGTGATGGCTTCTACAAAATCCTTGAAAGGTTATATTCAAATGTGTAAGTGGCATGTGTAAGCTAGAGCAATAAAACAAAAGAGTGGTATCAACAAACCAGAATCACCAGAGATTTCATAAACACTAGTTATACTCGTTACAAAATTCACTTACACACATACATGTTACATATTAATAAAACAGTAAAATAGAAATTTGAGCTCATAAAGCACAAGATAAAAATTAAAATTAAAGATTAAAAAAAAATGCCAATTACAATTCACACAAGGACAGTACAATTCACTCAATCTAACAACAAAGTGAACAGCACCATCAGCTAGTATACCAAATTACATTCATAATGCTACTCAATTCATCGAATCAACAATATTTGAGGCACTACTACCAAAATGATGAGAGAGCAACAATAACCAAAGATCATAAGATATCCAATAAGCAATTACACAATCAACACAACAAAAAAATGCCTGATTTGACTCAGTTCTCTCCTAACTACTTGTTCACCAAAAATCGATACACAATTCTCTCTACATCTGATTCAGATGCACCTATTCAAATCAAAATCAAGACAAAAAATGCAGCTAGATCCAGAGATCTAATCAATAAACAAAAGCGTCAAATTTCAACATCGATACAATATATCGTTGATTCTAAAATCAATCAACTCACAGTATTGCCGAGAGCAATGACATTGAGGAAAGTGGAAGCGCGGCGTGAGGACGATGAGTTTTCGTCGACATATTCGTTGGCAAGCAAAGCAGATGCTTGGCGCATCGAATCGGCTAGCTGAGCCAATTCGTCGATCGCGTCCATTGACTTGATGAATCAAAGAACTCGATTGAAGAGAGAGAGAGAGAGAGAGAGAGAGAGAGAGAGATGATCAGATCGAAGGAGGAGGAGGGATCGAGATGAATGTAGAGAGAGAAAGAAACCCTAGGTTGATACAAGATGAAAATGATGATGGAGAGAGATCCACTGATAATATTTGTGTTGTTGAGTAAGTAAGTAGATAGTAATTTACAAAAACAAAAAACAAAAAACAAAACGAACGGTGAGATAAAGTTAATGTTAAAATTTATTAATTAAAAATAAGTTTTTTTTTTTTAATCAAATTAAGTCTACAAAAAATAGTTCATATTTGCGTGCGTAGTTTTTTTAGTAATTTTTTAGACCAGTTTTAAAGTTGTTTTTTTTTTTTATAAAAATTATAAATATACCCAAATAAGAGCATCTCCAATACACTAGGCATATAATACTTGTTAGTTAAAATGCTTAGTATGATTCACTTTTTTCAATTCCAATGCACTAGGCATATGATTAGGCATTTTGGCTCAACTCATATTCACTAGCTACATGTAGCTAGCCTTCAACGCTAGGCAAAATGTATTCAATCATTAGGATCATTTCCCTCCATCTTTGTTGTTGACATGGCATTCTATAAAATTAATAGTATTTAGATAAATAGCTAAAATAAAGAGCATGATTGGAGTAGAAACATAAAACAATTGATAGGCAAAATAAAATATATACTTTATAGTAATATTTAGATAGGCAAAATACCTACTACCGTTGGAGATGCTCTAAAGAGTTAAATGTATTTTGAATTTTTTTTTTTAAATTTGTGTTTTGGTGTTGAGGTTTTTTTTAAAAAGAAAAATTTGCGTATTGTATATTTTATATAAAAATCAAATTAGAATATTTTATACAATCACGCCTATTTAGGCACACTTATTTAAAAAGTATGATTAAAAGGTAGTAATGTATATATAATCAAACTTTAATTAGAAAGTGTGATTAAAAAATATATAAATAATCACACTTTAATTAGAATGCGTGATTATATATATATATATATATATATTTAAAAAGTGTGATTAAAAAGTAGTATTGTATATATAATCATACTTTGATTAAAAGGTGTGATTAAAAAATGGGAGCTTTTTTGATAAATCCATTTTCTAAGAGTTTTCACACTTTAATTAGAATGTGTGATTAAAATATATATATATATATAATCATACTAATTTAAAAAGTGTGATTAAAAAGTAATAGTATATATATAATTACACTTTAATTAGAATGTGTGATTAAAAAATATATAAATAATTACACTTTAATTAGAATGTGTGATTAATATATATATATATATATATATTTTTGATCAGCAAAGAAAAATTTCATATAACAGCATGAAATTAAAAGTACAAGAAGATGAAATGCATCGAGAGAGATTCGGAAGTATAAAAATACCCCTACTACTGTTACTCGCATCCATACAACAAACTCCTAAGCCTCTCGATTTTTTAAAAAAAGTTAAGAAGAACTTAACTAGAAAATTAAAATACATGAATCCCCACAAAATAACCCACAAAGACACCCAAAACAAACTAACAAACTAACAAGACCCACATCACATCTGTTAAACAAACTAAAATACAAGAACTAAACTAAAGACACCTAAGCAGCCCGAAAGCAACCCACACCTCTGCCAAGACCACGTCACTGCTGCTATAACTCCCCATGCCTCACGTCTCTGCTGCATCAACTCCCCATGCCTTTACTGCATCAACACCCCACGCCTCCCAACTCCCAATGCCCACTCCGGCCGAGGAGACTCCAAAGCCACCACCGGGAAGACTACACCTCATGACTACACCTCCTCAGCCTACTCCACCATCGAGAAGACTCCAATGCCCATTCCCCAAGACTACACCTTCTCTGCTGCAACAGGTCTTCTTCACCCAATACCCACGCTCTGCTGCCAAACTCCAAAGGCAACACCGGAAAAGTCCAAGCTGCTACTACTTCTCTCCCTGAAACAAAATCCTAACGGCTGAGGCTTACAGGATAACTTAGGAACCAACAGGTCTTCAATCTCACACTGCGGATCCACACACCCACCGAACACCGACCACCCACTGGGACACCTCCATACATATGGTAGAACTTCACCCCTCAAACTCTCACTCGAGGAGGAGCGCTCGAGTGACAACCGGACAGAACTGGATCGCCTACGATACCTTTGTTTCCACCCAAAAAGCGCACCCCTCAAACTCCTACTCGCCAAAAAGCGCTCGAATGAAATACCAGGATGCCCTTGCTGAATCAGCTATTACGGCAAGGTTGAATCACAAGAGGACAAACGAAGACAAACCTGTGTGGCCCCTGAAGAAAGATCTGGACACACCAAACACTCTCCCGCAGCAACAAAACACACCTAGGTGGGAAGAAATGGGGGACTCAAGTTTATTGAAAGAAAAAACTAACAAGACAACCGCCGAAACGAGCTAGGCCAGCCGACCGCCATAGCCAAAGGCGGTGGCCGGCCGGCCCGAAAAGAGGCCGGAGAAGGAGGGTTTTAGAGAGAGAAAAGAGAGGTTTCGGCAGTTGGAAGGAGGACAGACTCTTTGTGATTAATATATATATATAATCACGCTTATTTAAAAAGTGTGATTAAAAAGTAGTAGTGTATATATAATCATACTTTAATTAGAATGTGTGATTAAAAATATATATATAATCACACTTAATTGAAAAGTGACATAAAAATAAATATTATCATACTCAATCAAATTAGAATGTGATTAAAATATCAATCTAATTTTTTTTTATCACACTTCCAATAAAAGAGATTTTTTTTTTTTTGTCAGAAGTGTGATCTTTAACTATTTTTATAAATAACTAACTCGGTCTAGCCTAGTTGGTCACCATCCTAAAGGCTTAGTCTCAAAGGAAAGATCATGGGTTCCACTTTATCTAAGAGAGAGTTGAATTTGATCCACTCTCTATAAGGAATAGTTGAAATAGGAGGCAAATATTTAATGCTTTGTAAGAATTGATAGGCTAACTCCTATAAGTGCTAATATAACAAACTAATAATTAACTTTCACCAACCTAAAAATAAAAGAAGTACGTGAAAACTAACCTAATAATAGAGCCTATTCCTTTAAATGAAGATCACCCATTGCCTTAACCAATCAAAAATATCAAAAAAGAATTCAACCACATGTTTTTCTGCCCTTACCTATAATACAACAATGTAAGTTTTGCTTATTTCTCCAAAACAATGTAAGTTTTACTCATTTCTCCATAAAAATAAATAAATAAACAAATAAATAAAATAAAAATAAAAATAAAAAAATAAATTAAAAAAAACAAAAACAAAAAATAAAATAAAATAACATGTGGTCAACTAGGAAAGAAGACAGTTTTACTGAGACGACAACCACTTCAAGTCCTCCATGGAAGGCAGCTCAAACAGCAATCTGTCGAAGTCCACAGTTCGCAAATCTTTTGACAAAATTGAAATACCGTCGCCTTTGCCTCCGCTGCCACTACAATTTTTTCTCTTTTGGGCTGCAAAAGAACTATCTTCCACCGATGCAACGGCAGAGTTCTTACCTGTAAGGCTCTGTACCACAGATTTGAAGCTCAATTGATCGGTTTCCACGTACTGGGTATTGATATAAACCACTTTCACAGGCGCATGAGTAGAAGAAACCGCCATGGAAGAAACTAACTTCACTGTTACAGTGACGATCTTTGCTTTCTTTAATAGATTGCTTGTGTTTGTTTGTGTGTGTATCTTCAATATATAATTTGTAATGGACTTGAATTTGAAGTGAGTGTGTGGTTTATATATATATATATATATATGTGTGTGTGTGCTTGATTAAGGAAGACAAAAGGTGGGGTTTGGACAGCTAGGGGGATGGACCAGTTGACTGGGAATGAGGCAGTCTAGGAGGACCAAAAGTCTTCGAGTCAAAGCAGGCACGCAGTCTATGAATATTAAGCAAGCATTCTTATGACCAAAATTATGCAACTTGATTCTAAAATAAAATTCAAGTGGTATTTGGTAACCCAATTTGAATTCTTCAAACGTTGGATATACAAAAATTGGCTCGAAGTTATGAAATATATATTGAAAGTCTAGATTCGAAGGAAGGCTTTTAAATTTGACATTCATTTCTTGTTAAAAAGATTTTTAGAACTTTTACAAAAAATAATAATAATAAAAATTATATTTAAATAGGAACAACTCAAAATGATTCTACTTTAATAGACAGTTGTGCCTTGGAACATCACTTTTATTTGCATTGAACACACGCTCGCTTCTATCTCCATAAAAAAATTATTATTTTGATTTGTGCTTATTTAAATATAATTTTTCTACTTTTTATGCACCGAATAAAATCAAAAAAGATTAGTATCTTTTTAAAATTTATTAAAATTTGGTCAAATATATATTTATGAAATTCAAAATTTTCAAATTTGAACTTGCAGGAAGAAATTGGACTGCATTAATTGAAGCCATAAACCCTTTCCAACGTTCTTTTCAAAAAAAAAAAAAAACATATCAAAAATTATATTGATCGGATATTGATAGTTACATTATCGGATTGCATATTTTTTATAATATTTCTTAAAAGAAAAACTTTGTTTATTTATTTATTTTTTTGATAAATATAATTCGATCGTATGGTTATCGATATTTGATTAAAATAATTTTTGACATGCTTAAAGTACTTGACGAACCCTACAAAATGTTGGTTTGAATCATATAAATAATTGGGTTTGTTTGGGAAGTGGGTTGGCTTTTTGGCTTTTTGAAGCCTTGTTTGGGAAGGGCTTTTTTATTTTTTTGACTTTTTGTGAGAAAAAGAATGTAATGATTATGGGTTGGATGTGATGTTTTGTCCTTATTGACTTTTTAGCCTATTTTGTCTTTTTGTGGCTAACATAGCCAAAAAAAAAAAAAAGTTCATGCCAAACATAGCATGAATGAAATTATTTATATGAATGTTTAATTTTAACTCAATTTTATTTTCCTAATTTACAAAAACTATATCATATTATTATATATATTTTTTTAGTATATTAACTCTAAAGTATTAGAAAAATACATTATCTTTAAATTTTTTTTTTAAATCTATATTAGCCTTGAAATCTTTTTTTACATACTTTTTAATGGATTGGATAAAATTAAATAAGGGAGTCAAATATGTCATGGCACACCTCAGTATAAATAATATTAAAATATGGAAAAATTACTACATAGCCCTATGTAGGAGATCTATTTTCCTTATAGTCCCACTGTATTTTTGATAAACCATAAGTCCACAGTTTTGTAAGTTTTGTACCCAGAGGTCTTGTTTTTATATTCTTATTTTGGTAAATGACTGTATTACCCCTTTGATTTGAGATATATATACATGGAAAATCAAATTTTAGATGGGAAACTGTGATCTGGCCTCTGCAAGGTCGATTTTGTCTCTGATCTCGGTCTCTCTGTGTGAGCTCGATCTATTTATGCGATCTTAATCTTTCTTGTGGATCTATGTGGTGCGTGATCTCTGTATTTGCGCAATCTCTATGTACGCTCTCTCTCTCTCTCGATACATATATGTATATATATATATATATATATAAGCAAATTTGTGATTTTTAAATGTGATATAGTGTAATGATTTGGATTTTTTTTTTTTATTTGTTGTATAGTGTAATGTGTTTTGAATTTGTAGTTTGAAATTGTGAATTCTGAAGTTTTGATTCTGATATGTTGTAACTGTATAATTTTGCAGTTTGGACTCTGTGATCAATTGTTTACTGGTTTGTTGTTTGTAATATGGAGGGTGGTTTTATGTTAATGTGCAAATATAATAAGTCTTGTGCTGCTATTAAGATTAGTAAGAGATGTAATTATGATAAAGTTGTTGAGAAAATATGTGCAAAGTTCAAGGAGTTGAGTGTTGCTAACTTTTGTTTGTTTTTCTCTATTCTTGAATATTCTACTTGTATTGTTGAAAATAGTGATCATTTGGAGAATATGTTGTCAATGGTAGCTTCTAGTGGTTCTGATGTTATTGATGTTGTTGTGGGTGATACGAGAATTGTGGAAGTTGATGATAATTCTTCTAAGATTGATTCTGTAGTTTGTGAGAGTTCTTTCATTAACGATTGTAACGATTTTGGTGATTTGTTGCCTAGTTTTTATCCAGAACAAGAGAGAGTTTTGTTGTCTGCTAATTAGAAGAAAATTATACACAGTGTTGGTCAAGAATTTGATGGTGGAGTGTTGGCATTCTGGATTGCATTGGCTAAGTATGCAGTTGAGTATGGCTTTGCAGTGAATTATTTGAAGAATGATGCAACAAGAGTAACTGTTGAATATATGATGAAGTCGTCTACGGGTTGTAAGTGATTTGTGTGTGGAAGGGTGTTGATGAATTCCGATATTTTTTTTATTATGAAGTTGGAAAATGTGCATACTTGTGGGGTTGTTACTCGGTGATCTTATAAATGGTTGGTTCTAGACTTGTTTTTGATATTATACATAATGACATTAGTGATAATTCGTTGACTCATCCTATTGAAGTTTTAAAAAAAAAAAAAGTTGATGAAGCAATATGGTAGAAATGTTTCTTATCGGGTTGCATGGTTAGGAGTTAATAAAGCAAGAGGTGGGTTGTTTGGTGATTTTGCATATTCTTTTGACGAACTTCAATGGTACCTTGAGACAGGTATGCAAATGAATCCCGGAAGTGTGTTTGAATCAGATGTGGATGAAAGTAGTGAATATTTTCGGAGGTTGTTTGTGGCATTTCATAGATGTTTGTATGGATTTCAATTTTGTCAGCCTTTGTAATTTGTTGATGGTACATTCTTAAAGGGGCATTACAAAGGGCATTTGCTTACAGCAACATCAAAGGATGGTAATTAAAGTACATATTTATTTGCAGTTAATATAGTTTTGGTTTCTTAGTGTGTTTTGGTAGTTTGTGGATTTTGATTTCTGTTATTGTATTATGAGACTACTAATTTTTGCAATTTCATGTTTTTTTTGTTTTCAGGCCTATTTCCTTCGGCTTTTGCGATTGTTGATGCTGAAAATCAAGATAATTGGATGTGGTTTTTAAGTCAGTGTTTGAAGGCTGTTGGTTTGGGTCGAAGATTGACCTTTGTGTCCGACCGTCAACATGGAATGCTAGATGCTCTTGTGGTGATATTTTCCAATGCACATCATGCATATTGCTTGAACCATTTGAAGAGAAATTTGATAGACAAATTGGTGGGATTTCATACTAACTATAAGCTAACTTTGATGAAAATATTGGTTAAATGTGCTTATGCGCCAACTGTTGCTTCTTTCTAACATTATATGGAGAAATTAAGGCGTATTGCTGGGAATGGAAGAGTCGATAGTATGTTGGATGGTTTGCAAAATGATAAATGGGTGAATACATTTTTTAGAGAGAAACGATATGGTGAGATGTCATCTAATACTGCTGAGTCTTACAATAATTGGATTGGTGAGGCCCGTGAATTGCCTATTACTTGTATGGTTGATATGATTAGGGTTCAAATCATGACTCAATTGTCTAATAGGAGAGATGAATCTAAAAAAATGGACTACCAAATTGTGTCCAGTTATGGAAAAGAAGTTGGTGGACTCTTTGAAGCTAGCTAAGTCGTGGAATGTGATTGTTGCTAGTGATACTGTGCTTGAGATTCATTCTTCTATTTCTTTTTATGTTGATATTGGTAAATGGAGTTTTTCTTGCCATGAATGGCAACTGAATGGTTTTCCTTGTTGTCATGTTGCGCATGTTTTGCGTAGTAGTGGTAGAGATATGTATGATTTCATTGATCTTTTTTTTTTGGTAGATTGTTTTAAAGAGTCATACAAGGAATATGTTTATCCAGTGCCTTCAAGTGAGAGATTTGACTTTGATGGTGCAGGTAGTTCGATCATCAAACCTCCTATAACGAAGAAGCAACCCAGGCGGAACAAGAAGAGAATTATACTTTCTAAGGGTGAGAATGTAAAGCAAATTAAGTGTGGGAGGTGCTTGAAATATGGGAATCACAATAAGAAGACGTGCAATGCTGCTATTTGAGGCTATAGTCTATGTTTTGGATTTGTATTTAAAGTTGAGGAATTATGATAATAAAATGTGATACTTTGTATTATGGAAGTAATGAATAAGGTTGGTTGCATTCATTTTTTTTTTCGATGTGGTTTTTAGTTATTGAAGTTTTTTTTGCAACAGTTTTTTTTTTTTTTTTTTTTGTGTGTGGAGTTGGTTGGTTTTATTTTTTGGAATGCTGAGAAGGTTTTTGAAAATTTCTTATTGAAATTGTATAATTTTGCAATTTTACTATATAATGTATGCGTTTTTAAAACTATAAATGTTTACAATTTCATAAAAACTGTATAATGTATTTATAGAATGTTTCGTAGTGACAAAACTATATAATGTTGCAGTTTCATTTCAAAACAAGCAACACTCAAACACACAAAAAGGTACGAAATCATCCAGAAATTCTTATTATTTTGGTTCATTACATAGTAAATTAAAAAAAAAAAAACATATCTGAAGCATTATCACCATCATCTTCAGAAAAGTGATCGTCGCTCTCATTCTTTGAAGATAATGTAGTACCTTCCTCCATGTCATTATCATCCTTCTTCAAGTTGTCATCAATTAACCAATCGATATTGGTTTTCATCACATTCAGTTGAGTTTCGATCCTAGATAAATGCTCGTCGAATTGATCGAGCCATTTGAAAATTGAGTCAATTATTTTCTCCCAATTGGCCATTTTTTGAATCAATATAGTTCTAATTTTATACGTTTTAATTGGAAGAAATGACTATTTGTAACTCAATAAATGCATAGACAATTTCAAAAGTCTCCAATAGTTGAATGCACTTAATTTCTCATTCATTGTATATGTCTATAACATTGTTCTACAATGATTAAAAAATGATATTAGTGTCTTATTCATTGTGTGTGCAGATTGCAATGTTGGAACAAATAACTAGTTAGATATTAATATTTTAACAAATAATCAAGCTATATATTATAATAGGTGGAGGGCAATTGACGGTGAATTTTTAAAATAATTATAGTTTGGAGTTATGAAACTGCATAATTTTGCAATTTTAAGAATTATTAAAAACAACCTGTATTGTATGAATTTATAGGCAATCACAAATGTGACAATAATAATAACCACAAGAACACAAACAAGAAGTTTAACCATGGGAAGAACAACAACAATAACAATAAGAAGAATATTACTAACAAGAACAACAATAACATGATCATTGACAACAATCAGCACCACCATGATAAGCACAGCAAGATGAACCACCACTAGAACAAAAAGTAATTGTCAAACGTCAAAAACAATACAAAAATATGTTCATATGAGTGTTTCTATTATCAAGAAGTTTGTTAGTTGTTTCTATGATTTGGTATGTTTTGTCAACATTTGATAATGCTCGAGATTCTAAGATCGATTCTTATCATTGATGAATTGACTAATGATTTCTGCTCGAAATTTGACCCACTTAGTTGGTCAAAGTGATTTCTGCACAGGTTACTAGTTGACATATTGGTTGATAACATTGCAGACAGCGATTGCACAATCATTCCTACAAAGTTTTAGATGAAGTGAATTAGTTAGGTGAAACTAAAAAATTTAGCATATTAAAACATTAGTTATTGAGCTTGTATCTTACGAGTGTGGAGTTTGTTGTGATCATTCCTCAATTGATGCAATTACCGTCTGGCATTCTATAGATGATAATATGTTTCCTTGATTGCTGAATAATCCTATTTTCCATTTCAGTTGATGTTGTTGTTACAAAAGAGTTAGTGGATGTTTTTGTTACTTGTAGTGAGGTGCTTAGATGTTTTAAAAGGAAATGAAGTAGGTAGGAAATTTTGTTTAACTTACAATTTCCTTTGCAATTTCAAAATACTTGTTATGACATCCTTTTGCTGGCCTCAAATAGTCATAGTGCCTCCATATCCCATCATCCTTGTCAAAGACCACAATGGTCCAATGGTTGTCGTGGTTGATTGGGAAATGGATATATCTATTTTTCATTGCTTCCGAAAAATGACTGTCTATCATTTTTTCTCTTAGTGCCTGATCTTGGTTTGTAGTGGAGTCTATGATTTATATATGTTTGAAATATGTTATAAAAGTATGCAGTAAGACATGTTAAGAAAGTATAAAATTTTGCATTTTGAAATAATATTGAAAAGTCCAGATCTTACATTGATGAGTGTTGAGAACACATAAGATCTTCCCAAGTATGGATTTCTTGCAAAGTCCAGATCATGTTTCCCAAAGTCTTCAATTGATGGTTGGAGTACCAATTTCATGTCTACAAAGGCATCAATGACCTGAAACATGTTATGTATGAGAATGTGTTAGGTTTGTGGAAAAGTTAATTGAACATGAAGAGAAACTGTAAAATTGTGCAGTTTAATACATACATTTCCATATAGGGTTTCTCTGCTGCATAATCTGCATATATCTGAAAATTATAGGCAATTTTCATCTTCGCTGTCGGACCAGACACAAGCAGTTGATTGTGTGTTGTTGATGAGTTGAATTTGGTCTTGGTCTTTTGGGGATATGTTATGCCAAACCTTGTTTGTTTTGCGGAATGAAAGGCTAAGTGGCTTATTTTCGATGGGTTCTTCTTTCAAGTCATCATCATTTTCCAAATCAACAACCACTTCAACTTGTGACTTTCCTTTACTGGCATCCATTTGTAGCTTAGCTTGACCAATAGGTTCTTCATCTTTGCCAATTTCTTCTTTCTCCTTTTCTTTTCTTTCATCAGTACCCTCTTTTGGCTTGGGTACATCAGCAGGCTCTTTGTTATGTTCTTTCTCTCTGCCAATTTCTTCTTTCGCCTTCTCTTTTCCTTCATCAGTACCTTCTTTTGGCTTGGGTACATCAGCAGGCTCTTTGTTGTTGCCTGTATCTTCTTTGTTCTTTTGTTTCTGCAGATTTTCTTTGGCTTTTGTCATTAGTTGGTATTCAAACTTTAGCTTATGTGTTCCTTTTCTTAACTTGTGTTTGATTCTCTTGACCATTGATCTTTGGGACTTTTTTTTATTGTTCTTAAGGATGTTCTTTTTGCTTTGAAATTGTGCTTGTAGTTTTTTTAGTAGACATTGTCTTCATCTACTCTTCCTTTTTACTCAATTCAACCTTGAATTTTCGTTCCATTTCCTGCATTTGTGCTCTCATGGATGCTATGAGTTTGTCCTTGTCATACTCTTGGGTTGATGTCTGTGCTTGCTCATCACCTATAAAAAATGTTGCATTTTGTTTTGGTTAGTTTCATTAAATTTTACAGCTTGGTTCAGAAATAAACAAGAGTTTACCTTATTCATGAAATGTGTCGAATTTCTCTTGGACTTCTTGTTTTTGTTGGTCTATCCCTTCTTGTTCTTGTTAGTCTACTTGTTTTTTTTCTTCGAGTTGTTGTTCTTGTTGGTCTGTCACTTCTTGTTCTTGGACTTCTGCTTTTTGTTGGTCTGCTTGTTCTTCTTCTTGTTGTTGTTGGCCCTCTTCCTCATCAGTGTGTTCTTCTTCATCACTTTTTACTTCTTCTTCTTCTTCAGTCTCTTCTTTTTCATCATGACTCTATTCTTCTTGAATCTGTTGCTTTTGTTGTTCTTTCTTTCTTTTCTTTCTTTATTCTTGTTGTTCTTGTTCTGATTTTGATTGGTATTCTTCTTTTATAGTATCTGAGTTTTCATCGACAAATTCTTCCTCATCACTGTCTAGAAGTTTCTTTTTTGTTGCTTTTGTTTGTCTTTTTCTCTTCTTGTCCTTTCTATGGTCATCTTTCTTTGCTGAAGAGTCTATTGATGTGCTTTGATTAATATGCAATAATTGTATTTCTTGTTCAGTTGGGGTTAAAGCACTTTGGTCAACCTGCATTGGAACAATGTGACATATATGACTCATATATCAGTAATACTAGAAAATTGGTCAATTTCATAAGATGATTTTTACTATGATCAATATGAGTAAAGTGATGAATATTTGTGGTTTGAAACTGTAAAATTTTACAGTTTCATAACATAATGTTTACTGTGATCAATATAAAAGAAATGGTGAGTAGATTTGTGCTTTGAAATTGTAAACTTTTACAGTTTCATAACATAATTTCTACTGTAATGAATTTGAAATGAGTGTTCAATAGATTTGTGCTTTGAAACTACAAACTTTTACAATTTCATAACATGGTTTTTACTGTAATGAATGTGGAAGAGTGTTGAATGGATTTGTGCTTTGAAACTGCAAACTTTTACAGTTTCATGACATAATTTCTACTGTAATGAATTTAAAAGGAGTGTTCAATAGATTTGTGCTTTGAAACTGCAAATTTTTACAGTTTCATAACATGGTTTTTACTGTAATGAATGTGGAAGACTGTTGCATAGATTTGTACTTTGAAACTGCAAACTTTTACAGTTTCATAACATGATTGTTATTGTAATGAATATGAAAGGTGTGTTGAATAGATTTGTGCTTTGAGATTATAGAATAGTTTGAATACCTTTTCAAAGTCAACAATGCTAATGTGTTTCCACTTAGAGTACATTTTGCCAAGGTTCCAGCTCATAAACCTTGGGAAGCCTTCCTTGTAGGATGGTCGAAGGAGTTTACTGTGTTCGCAGTACCAGTACTATAATAAACATTGGAATATGTTAAATAGTTTGAGATAGTTGGATGTTTGATATTTCGTGTGAAGTAGTTGAATGGTGTATTTACCAAAAATAGCATGATACATCCAGTGGCATACCTTGGATTGTTATTTGCACTTGCCATTGAATTCATCGATATGTCTTTTATTGCCTCAACCCAATTGTACTTCTTGATGTTGTTGACATTTTCAACATAGTTAAGGAAACTCCAACTGAGTGTATGTCCTGTTGTAGGCATAAGGAGTTTCAGGCACAAATATAGGGTGAGGACCCTTGCAAGATCTTGATGGTCATTAGTTGTTTTCCTTCTTTTGTTTTTTTGAAACATTTTGGTCAATGACTTGCCATCCATCTTTTGAATGATTTGCATTTCTTTTGTAAAATTCGAGCTCAAAGTCCTTTGGCCTTGCATAGGATTTGGTGCTGATATTGTCTTGTCCACAATCGATACCAAATATGAGCCTCATATCACTGTTTCTGACTTTCATTTCCTTTTTTTTCCAAGTATAAATGCTTTTTTTTATTATTATTATTGTAGAGTGTTGTCATTTCTGCCACAACAGAATTGTAGCATTTACACCAAGAGGCCTTCAATTTTTGTGTTGAGGAGAAAGCATTTATAATGGCCCATAAAGGGGGTTTTTGCAGCTCAATCTTTTGGGCTTTTGTGAATTTGACCCCCTTGAACAATTTGATTACCGTTTCGATGTTGGAATGATAATTAAACCGTCGGGCTCTCTTTGCAGAGAATGTTTGTTTGTGTTCTTTGGCTGCCTTGGTTCGTTGTGCTTCTAATTCTTTGGATGTCTTTGTTTTGGGAACTATTCCTTTTTTTCCTTTGGATGTCTTGGTTTGTGTTTTGGGAGTTGATATGCTTTCTTGGAGCTTTCTCTTTTTTTTGGAGGAGCCTTTTGTTTTTGTGTTGGCTTTCTTTTGTTTGTTTGTTTTGTGATTGGAGGAGTGGTTGGTGTTTGTTGTGTGGGTGTGATATATGCTATAGTTCTTGGGCTTTTTCTTGTATGTGGTGTATTGTTTTGTGGGTTCTTTTGGTTGTTTTTGGTGGAGGGGGAGATGTTGGTGGGTTTTCAGTGGTGGGTGAAGGAGTGTCAAAAGGGGAGACACTTAAATCCCTAATTGGATTTATGGACATACGGGTTTTCTTGTTCCAATATCTTCCAACAGCTATTTCTAAAAAAAGGAAGGCAAAAGCAAGACATGGGTAATATAGTTACAAAACTATATAATTTAGCAGTTTTATTTACAATTTAATATTAAGTTTATGTATTTGTTGTTAATAGTTACAAAACTGTATAATTTGGCAGTTTGATTTGCACTTTATAATAAGTTTACCTAATTGTTGTGAATAGAGATCAAACTATGTAATTTTGCAGTTTCATTTGTGGTTTGAATAAATTTAGATATATAATTTTAGAGTGATGAAACTATATAATGTTTCAGTTTTATAAACACTAGTTGAAAATCAATGGACAACAAAAACAGTCCATTGTATTTTGTAATCAAAGAAGAAAAAATGAAACAACAACGATAACAACAGGAAGATGAAGTATTCAATGAAATGTAACAACAATAAGAAGAATATTTAACAACAAGAACATGCAACAACAACAAGAATAAGAGAGTTGAATGTGTAAAACAAGGGATTCTAGAATGTGTAAAAACAGAGGATTGTGTTTTGTAACATTTGGTGAAAGCGTATAATCTAGGCAATAATAAAATGAAAAAGACATCTAGGATTGTAGGTAGAATGTATAAAAATAGGGTTGTTATCCATTGTATTTTGTAGTCAAAGAAAAAAAGAAAACAACAACAACAATAATAACAAGAAGATGAAGTATTCAATGAAACTATAACAACAATAAGGACAATATTTAACAACAAGAACAAGCAACAACGAGAAGAATAAGAAGTTGAATGTCTAGAAAGAGATTATGTCTAGAAAAAGGGTACGATGTGTAAAACTAGGGGATTATATAACTAGAATGTGTAAAAACAAGGGTTTTGTTTTGAAACATTGGTAAAACCGTATAATCTAAGCAAGAATAAAACAAAAAAAGAGATATAGAATCGTATGTAGAATGTGTAAAAATAGGGGTTATACATTGGAAGTATGTAAAATGTATTTAAATAAGGGTTTGTTTATGAAAGTGTTGTCGAAACGGTATGATATATATAGAATATCAAAGAATAATCTACAAATTTGAATGAAAAATAAAATCTAAGTTTTTCGAAGTGAGATCATACTTTCTTTTTCCCATTTTTTTTTAATCAGAAGTGAGAAACTATGAAACTTCTTCAATGTGGTGATTGTGCTTGAACGTGATGGTTCTTCACTGTGGTGAGAGTCGCCGATTGGAGAAGATGAAGGTTTGTGTTGTGGTTAGGGTTTCAGAGGTAGTGGAGTCAAACAGTGCAGTGATGGAGGACTAGGAATGCAGAATCGAGCGACGGATGTGTGATAGTGGAGAACCGAGTGGAGAACCAGTCAAGGGAGATAGTAATGAATCGGTAAATGATCACATATTCAGTTTTAGCTGTGAATTAATTGTCAAAAGTGTAGTTAATAGTTGTAAATAAAATTTGTTTACATGATCCATTTTGAGAATAATACTTCCTTTACAATGTATTGATTTTGTAGCATGTTCAATATTTTTTGGCTTGACTAGAAGCATTTATCATGTTCAATATTGGTGGTTCATTCATTTAGTTTTTAGCTTGTTGGAGGCTCATGGGTCAACATTTTGTCTTTTGCTATATTAGTTTGAGGTTGTCAAATTGAATTTCTATTGCACATTGTTTGGGTGATTTCCATGAAGTAGGAAAAAGGAAACTCTCTAATCTCTGTTATTTTTAAACAACTGGCATACTATCTCTGCCATCATTTATCACTTGGTTGCTCCTCGCTTTGTGTAGTATCTAGAACAAATCGTTGATTCTTAAGATGGTCGAGAGCTAGAATTCTAGGAAACTAAGCGCGTGTGCAGAGTAAGAGTGATATGTTCCCTCTCTCTCTCTCTCTCTCTCTCTCTCCCTTCACCTTAGATTCTAATCTTTTGCAATTTAATATGCAATAACTTCCCATTCTTAAGCGGTTTTGTTTTATAATTTCTCTACAATTCAATTTAAGTTAATGTTTTGCTAACCATAAGTGTTAGATTACTGCGTCTCTTACATGTCTAACGATGTTTTCACTTTTTCAGTAATTGGGTGAGAGGCATGACCATTGCTAGTCAAGTATTTTAGATATAGCTATTTCATTTTGATGAAAGTGCACAAGAATGGGTAGATTTTTCATTTTTTCTGAAGATTTGGAAAAGAAAAAAAAAAAAAAAGATAGTCCATCAGGAAGTGGTGCTAGTTAGCAATGGAAAAGTCAAGAAGAATTTGGCTTTCAAAAATCCTATGGATTTTCTTGTGGATAGAGAAAATAGTCCACCAATTTTTATTTAAAAGAACCTCCTCTGTTTGCTAGGATTTATTTTAGTGGGCTTAACCCTTTCCTAAAAGTCACTTGGTCCCTGTATACTCTTTCTTCAATTCTCATGTTCAGGTAAATTTCGGTCCATTTGATGCTGATCTAATAAATTAAAAACCTAATGTCGTTCAGTTGGCATGATTTTTATTTTTTTAATATTAATTTTATTTGTTTTTTTCTTAGAATAGTGTTAACTGTTAAGTTTTCCTTGGTATATCCCCAGCTGCATAGCTACAGATAATCCTAGACGTGGTCCCTCCTAGATTCAAAACAACCAGAAGTGGGCAGTATGGCATTCACTTAGGCTCAAGGATTTGAGCTTAGTATGTTGGCTTATGGAAGCTCAAGGTTAAGGGTAGAAGTATGTGTTGGAATTTCAATGATGTGTATAATAGTGGTAAGAACTTAGAAAGATTGAATAATAATTGATAATTTATAATTCATTATGAGACGGTTGTGGTCCAGTCAAAATAATTTCTTGGGTTGAATGTTCCCTCAATAATCTTGATGTGCTAATCATGGCACGTTGATAGGACGCACGGTTAGAGATTTAGACAAGAAAATGTGAGAGAAAAGGCGAAATATCTATTATATATATATATATATATATAAATAGCATTTAAACATCACAAGTGTTGTAACCTACAGGTCATAGTAGCTAACTTGCTAGATCAAATATGCACTTATGTTGTCTAGTTATTGCAATATGAGGTGTAAAACCCAAATGTAAGCATTGATTGATAACATCTATTTCAATTGTTAGAATTATTATATTGATAGAATTTAATTTGCGAGTCATACATCTATTACTCGTGGAATTTTTCTGAGTGTGCTGCATTGATATTTATAGTATTGTAATGTTGATTGGATATATACATATGAATGTTGTTGTCTTATTTACAAAATGGTATTGATAGTCCTTTAATTTATTCATGTTAGCTTTACTTTCCATGGACTTTTTTCAATTTTTGTTCAATTTACCTGATATTATTTTTATTTTCTTTTGTACAGATGAACGAACTCGTGCACGAAGCTGAATTATACATGATTAGTTGGCACTTGTTACATTTTTTTGAAGGATTATATATTTTTGGATAGATGTGTATGGAAAATATTTGGGTAAACTACTACTTATATTTTTGGATAGATGCACATGGATAAAAATTTAAAACATAAGAACAAGTACTTGTTATGTTTTAAATTTTTATGCTAGATGAATGTGAATTGGATGATTGTATAGATTACAAGAACTTTTTCATTGAACAATTATGTCGTTTGGAATTACTTGTGGATGAAAATTTATAATAGTTGATGACTTTAATTAAACAGGTTAAGTATTGGCTGATTTATGTATTTTGTTAGATGTTCATGATTCAATTGATTTTGTTGGTTTGAATAATTCTTACAAATTACAGGTTATATTGAATGGTTTGAATGGATTATTATATATCATACAGATCAAATAGAATTCTTATATTTTATTTCTATTTTGATAAACAAAAAGAATTGAATTAGCGACCAAAATTTGGTTTGGTTTTTCCTCTTTTGGCAACCAAGTGATTAGTCGATGTTTCACTACTCATATTTGACGACCAAAATGTTGGTAAGCGAAAGGGTACATTTGGCGACTAAATAATTAGTCGGTAAAATTATTTATTTTGGCAACCAAAGTGTTTGGTCGCAAATAGGTTTATTGCCAACTAAAGTTTTAGTCATGCAAACATTATTTTTGACGACTAACATTTTTGGTCGGGGAATGGCACAATTGGTGACTAACATATTTGGTCAGTAAATTAGTACTTTTAGTGATTGACGATTTTTAGCTACTAAATGGTTTAGTCGCGGTAATTATATATTCAATGACCAAAATTTTAGTCGACAAATATATTCCTTTCCCGACTAAAAAATATTTTGGTCACAAATTACTTTTGCTAACCCGCATTTGGCGACCAAAGTGGCGACTAAAACAATTAGTCGCGGAAAACTTTTGCCGACTAAATTTTTAGTCGGCAAAAGTGCTATTTTCTGTAGTGAATTGAGCCCAAGGATGGAAGGATATGATGCAATGGTCTTTTGAGTTAGCCTTGGTTTGGTTTTATCTTTGGCTATATAATCACAAAAAGACAAAAAAAAAAAAAAAAAGTTACAAAATCACCAAAAGACAAACAAGCTACAAAAGTACCAAACTACCCCATATACAAACAAAAAGTAAAAAAAGCATCATTCTATACTAAGGGAAATTTTGTCATTCCAAAGCCAAAAAAAACCAAATAAGAATACCAAACAACTAAAAAAGGCACGGGCTAGAAAAGTCAAAAAAGTCAAAAAGTCAACTAAAAAAGTCATTGCCAAACGACCCCTTAATATGTGTTTTGAGTAGATCATATTTGTTGTTTGTTATTTCGTTTTCTTTACTTTATCCTTCTTTTTTTTTTGGTATCGTTCAATTTCACTTATGATTGTAGCTATAAACTTTTTTTTTTTTTAACAACAGAAAGAAACCTTATAAAATAGTGGATAAGCAGAACGCATCATAGCTAACTATCCCAATCCCAACTAGGTTGGCACCGAGAAGAGAGCCCAAATCATCTGCAAGCTCAACCACAAAGGGTTGGCGAGAGACCAAACCCTGCAGGAGGGAAACTCCATAAGAAGCACTAACCCAAGAAATACTATCAAAACAGAACAACATATAGAGCTCAACCTCAAACCTAAGCTCAACCACAAAGCACACAGCATACAGATCACACATCAACTAGATCATACACCAGATCCACCACAGAGCACAACAGCAGGATGACCATGGCAAAATACACACCAAAAATCCACAACAGCAGCCCAGAAATCCTTAGCCTAGAAATCCACAACAGCAGCCTCATCAATTCATAAAGCAAACTTTCACTTGAACTCACAATCAGCCACCTATACATTGTCTAATCTGTGTCAAATTATGCAAGAAATCAGTAATAGAAAACCGGTACTCCTTGAAAGAAGCATTCAATGAAATAGCTAATTTGATGATGACTGATTCCTTTAGCTCCTCCATCATTGGTTGGATACCATTGAACAAACATTCAATCCTAGACTTTCATATGTACCACAAAGCCACCAGAGGTAAAGTCATCCAGATTCTCCTCTCAGATTTTTGAATCTGATACCATCCCACCATTGTAGCAAACTAGTCCACACCTTCCAAACCAAGGGACATAAGATTAGCACATGCGAGATTACATCAAATAAAATAGTGGATAAGCAGAACGCATCATAGCTAACTATCCCAATCCCAACTAGGTTGGCATCGAGAAGAGAGCCCAAATCATCTGCAAGCTCAACCACAAAGGGTTGCCGAGAGACCAAACCCTACAAGAGGGAAACTCCATGAGAAGCACTAACCCAAGAAATACTATCAAAACAGACCAGCATATAGAGCTCAACCTCAAACCCAAGCTCAACCACAAAGCACACAGCATACAGATCACACATCAACTAGATCATACACCAGATCCACCACAGAGCACAACAGCAGGCTGACCATGGCAAAATACACACCAGAAATCCACAACAGCAGCCCAGAAATCCCTAGCCTAGAAATCCACAGCAGCAGCCTCATCAATTCATAAAGCAGACTTTCACTTGAACTCACAATCAGCCACCTATACATTGTCTAATCTGTGTTAAATTATGCAAGAAATCAGTAATAGAAAACCGGTACTCCTTGAAAGAAGCATTCAATGAAATAGCTAATTTGATGATGACTGATTCCTTTAGCTCCTCCATCATTGGTTGGATACCATTGAACAAACATTCAATCCTAGACTTTCATATGTACCACAAAGCCACCAGAGGTAAAGTCATCCAGATTCTCCTCTCAGATTTTTGAATCTGATACCATCCCACCATTGTAGCAAACTAGTCCACACCTTCCAAACCAAGGGACATAAGATTAGCACATGCTAAACTATTTGTAGCTCATTTTTGCAAAACACACACTGATAAGACACACTTCCAACCAGAATTCCTATCTTTTGCAGAAAATTAGAGGTTTTCACCTTATTTTAATGCAAGCCACCCAAAGAATTGCACTTTGGGAGGGAGATAATTCACCCAAACCAGTTTACTCACACGAAACTGCTCACCAGCAATCAAATCTGTCTGCTTATATAGGATTAAGACAATCGACTGACTTGATTATGCTACTAAGCAAACAAGTTTATCCTTTTCATTCCTAATAAGTGATGGAGCCAGACATAACTCCTCTCTAAGCTTATTAAGTTCCTCATGCTCCCAATCAAATAAATTCCTCCTGAAGCTAACTTCCCAATCACTAGTACTTCCTTTCTTATCAACAAAAGACCTTAATGAACCACCTCTATCAATGGATGACCTGAACAGCCAAGGAAATTTCTCTTTGAAACAACCATTACGACACCATTTATCATGCCAAAACCTCACTTTGTTCCCATTACCCACACTAATTTGTACTATACTTGTAAAAAAATTAAACAGCATAGGCCTTTGCTCTGTAGCAGCTAAGATATCACCCCACAGCTTTGATACCCTCTTACCTTGGTTCAAAGTTGGAAACCATACTCCCCCATTTAGATTATATTTACGATAGACCACCTTCTTCCATAGAGCTTCCTCTTCATTAGCAAACCTCCACCACCACTTTATCAAAAGACAATCATTAAAGTCTCTAATTGTTTTAATCCCCAGACCTCCTTACATCTTACTTTTTGTGACCTCCTTCCACATTACCAAGTGTATTCTCCTCTTCAAATCCGATTCTCTCCATAAAAGGCAGCCTGAATACTTTCAATCTCCCTTGTTATTCCTTTTGGCATCTTAAATAAAGAGAGATAGTACACTGGCAAATTGGATAGCACTACCTTGATCAAAGTCAGCCTACCAGCGAATGATAGAAACCTTTTTTTCCATCAAGCAAGCTTAAGCTTGACCTTATCAACAATTCGCTTCCAAGATTTCTTCCTACTTAGGCTAGCACCTAATGGCAAACCAAGATAATGTAAAGGTAAGCTTGTAATCTTACAGTTTAACAGATGTGCAAATTCTTTCAGCATAGTATCAAAAACTCCCACCCCGCACACCACACTTTTATGATAATTGATCTTCAACCCTGATAAAATCTCAAACCACCTTAAAATCCTTTTAAGATTTAATAATTCCACTTAGTCTGCTTCACAGAAAAGTAATGAGTCATCTACAAATTGTAAATGAGACATTACAACTCTCTTTGCACCAATCTCCACACTTTTAATAATTCCCAGCTCCCTTGTTCTCCTTAGTAAAATACTCAAACCCTCTTGTCACGCCTCAAACCTGCCCCTAGAAGTCTGGGCATGACCGACCCATAACGGTTCTCAAAACTCAATAGTCAAAGGTATGACCAACTTATATAATACGGGGCCTGAATTGAAGCAATTATTAGTTTAAAAAGATGACATCCGTTGAGCCAGTGTTTAAATGTCAGGATCACAAAACGTGCCAACACATTATTTCTCATACAATGAAGCATCTACGTAAGTGATAACTATATACACGCATATATACAATCCCAACCCCGTAACTGGGGGTATAACCAAAACATCGGTAATGAAGTTATACATGTTCATTAACATTTAACAAAAGGTTGGTGACCAATGCTAAGAGCTATGAAAGGAATTCCACAAAAATGAATAGCTTCGTTTAGCAGCTTGGACACAGCGGGGTTAACAAAAGAAAATTTGCCAGGGCTGAACTAGGACTGACCTCCAGGCTGATTACCTACAGAGACATATGTAACACGGGGTGAGCAGGGCTTAGTGAATAATAGCATGCAGGTAATTCAAGTGAATAAACATAAATCACACCGTATATAAGTACATGGTTCACATATCTGATCTTGTTCTGTTATCATTTTCAAAACGACCTTGGGCCCCATATTAGTACAGAACGGCCTCAGGCCCAATATTATACAGAATGGCCTCGGGCCCACAAATCATACAAAACGGCCTCGGGCCCGCATATCAACAACTGTTCGCACACTAGAGGCTAGGTAGAATATCAACATGTATACTACCTCCCTCGGCCTTAGGCCATGAGTCATAATCAATTCAAATTATATTAGGGTCGATGAGACATCGACATGTCATCACCTCCCCCAGTCTCAGACTATCATCAAATGTAACTTATATCCGAACGGCCTCAGGTCCAGCATTAGCAAAACAGAACGACCTCAAGTCCATAAGTATACCATTGTCCAATATCACACATGAGTTTTCCAATTGTTCATTATATAAAGACATAGCTCATTCATGATTAACGGTATGCTAACGATAACTATTAGCAGCAAATAAGCATATCACTACAGTACTATTACTCACAGTGTTGTGGCAGAGCGATAGTCCTTTCTGGTATGGGACCTATACACACATGCAATTCATACGTCACTCCATTTTCCTTTTAACCAATATCCGATTCGTTCGACTTCCATTTAATTTACAAACATTTTTAAGCTTTAAATACACATTTTAACTGTCCTAGAGGGTCAAACAGAAGGAGAGAAGCACACTGGATTTTTCCCCTTGGGCCGCACATGCGGAAGCCCCTCGCCGCACGTGCGGGAAGATGGGCCGCACGTGCATATATTTCAGTACCTCAGCTTTGCATTCCGCTGTTTTCCGCACGTGCGGCTGTGAGCCCCGCACGTGTGGTGGTGCTTCCCGCACGTGCAGCCATGAGTCCCGCACGTGCGGTTGCAGCCCCTGTTTTGAGCAGTTCGAATTTAGGCAATATTCAACAAGGTAAACACATCATAAGGCACAAAATGGGGGCAATCAACTCAATATTATAGTGCAACATCACAATACATGAATCATAAGTGTATAACATCACAATAATCATGAATCACAAGCTCAATTAAGTCAACCCCTTTCAATTACATATAAACAATTCAATACTCTTATGTTTATGATTACATTAGATATATGAACTATATATGTACGACCATGTGAGTTCAACATGAAAAATCAAAGAACAAGATGTAATTCCTCCATGAGGCTCAAATTAACTCAAAATAACCAAATGATGAGGACATCTTTTCCAATTAGCCAATTATCACACTCTTGGCCCCAATCTCAAACCCTAGCTTGCATGAATGTTAAGAAATTCTCACTCAAGTCCAAGAGAGAGGTTATTCAAAGTGGGTTATACATACCTTGAGCTCCAATCTCTACAATCCTTCTCAATTTCCCAATCTTCCTCCTTGTTGAAGCTTTCTCTCATTTCTCTCCCTCTCTAACTCTCTTCTTCTCTCAGGAGATATTTCTCTTATGATATAAAAGTGACTAAGTTAAGAGCTTAAGAGGGTTATCTAAGAGTTGACTACAATTTAATCAATTTAATAATTGTGAATCAAATTTTTACAAAAAATCATATTATAATCTACAAACCATGCTCATCACAAATTTAAGGTCAATTTCGGATTATCGCGCCTTTACGGCCTCCAATTATTAATCCAAACGTCACAATGGTAACAGATTTTTCTCACAATTGACAGATATAAACTCATAATCATATAATTCACACAATTAGACTTAATTACACATGGAATTGCACATTAACCATATAAGTGCGCATAATAAGAAACTGAAAGCATACTAGAAAGCATATCAGAGGGTCGGGTTATTACACTCTCCCCCCCCTTAATAAGTTTGGTCCCTCAAACTTGTTTTACCTTACGATAGGAACAATTACGGGTGTTGATGTTGCATTTCCTCTTCTTTTTCCCGAGTAGCCTCTGTCCCATAACGTTCTTGCCATTCAACTTTTACCATTGGAATTTTCTCGGTTTCGTAGTTGTCTCACTTGTCGGTCCAAAATTCGAATTGGTTTTTCTTCATAAGTTAATTTGTCATCAAACACATTTTGATTATAGTCTATGACATGAGACAGATCTGGGAGGTAACCTCGCAACATAGACACATGAAATACATTATGCAATTGGCCCATACTTAGTGGTAAAGCGATTTGATAAGCTATCAGACCCACTTTCTCAAGAATGTAGAAGGGACCCACATATCAAGGTGTTAACTTATCCTTTTTACCAAATCTTGGATGCCCGTTCGTCGGAGTGACTTTCACAAAGATATGATTACCTATATCAAATTCTAAATCTCTTCGTCGATGATCCGCATAACTCTTTTGTCTACTCTGAGCGGTTTTCAATCTTTCTCGAATGGTTTTAACCTTTTTGGTCGTGAGCTGTACAATTTTCAACCCTAATAGGGATCTATCTCCAACCTCAGCCCAACATACAGGAGAACGACATGGTCTTCCATATAAGGCATCATAAGGTGCGATTCCAATGCTCGAATGGTAGCTATTATTGTATGCAAACTCCGCCAATGGTAAATGAGTTTCCCAACTTCCCTGAAAGTCCAAAACGCACATTCGTAGCATATCCTCTAAGGTTTGTATAGTTCTCTCGGATTGACCATCTGTCAAAGGGTGAAAGGTTGTACTAAACTTCAATTTTGTCCCCATAGCATTCTGCAAACTTTGCCAAAATCTGGATACAAATTTCGGGTCCCTGTCTGACACAATCGAAACTGGAACACCGTGGAGCCTCACAATTTCATTCACGTAAGTCACAGCAAGTTTGTCTGTGTTGTACTGAGTCTTCACAGGTAGGAAATGAGCGGATTTAGTTAACCGGTCTACAATGACCCATATAGAATTCATACCCCGAGGAGTCTGTGGTAAGCCTACAACGAAATCCATAGTCAAATGTTCCCACTTCCACTCCAGGATTGGAAGGGGTTGAAGCAACCCTGCGGTCTCTGGTGTTCTGCCTTTACTTGCTGGCTTTGCAAACATTTCGAAACAAATTCCGCAATTTCCTTCTTTATATTCGGTCACCAAAAGTTTTGCTTTAAATCTCGATACATCTTGGTACTCCTGGGTTGTATTGAAAATCTCGAGGCATGTGCTTCTTCCATCAAGGTCTTTTTAATTGTTGGCACATTGGGAACACATAGTCTGGCTTGAAATTTAAGTACTGAATTTGCAAGATCAAATCCGGGTCTTGGTTTTGCTTCAATCTCATCACAGATCTTCCTTAAAAGTTCATCTTCCATCTGTCGTTGCTTGATTTCTTCAATCAATATTGGTTAGGCTATTATTGCTGCTGTTATAGCATCCCGACTATGCATCACAATGTCTACATTCATCTTTTCCAATTCAAATGATAATTCCTGCCGCCTTGTGAGTAAATTTGCCAAGTTTCCTATACATTTTTGACTAAGAGCATCTGCAACTGTATTGGCTTTACCGGGATGATAGTGAATCCGCAAATCATAGTCCTTAATAAGTTCCAACCACCGACGCTGTCGCATATTCAATTCCTTCTAGGTAAAAAGATACTTGAGGCTTTTATGATCGGTGTAGACTTCACAAGTAGTGTCACCATATTTTTAAAGCAAAGACCACCACTGCTAGCTCCAGGTCATATGTGGGGTAGTTCTTCTCATGGGGTTTAAGTTGACGAGAGGCATAGGCAATGACCCTCCCATTTTGCATAAGTACACAACCTAGCCCCTTATAAGATGCATCACTGTAGATCACAAATCCTTCAGTGCCATATGGTAAGGCAAGAACCGATGCTGTAGTTAACTTTGTTTTCAATCCCTAAAAGGCAAATTCCCACTATTCTAACCATTCAAACAAAACACCTTTCTGAGTCAATTGGGTAAGTGGCACGACAATTTTAGAGAAATCTTTGACAAACCTTCAGTAGTACTAGGCTAGACCCAAGAAGCTACGCACTTCAGTCACGTTAGTAAGGGTTGGCCAATTCACGATTGCTTCAATCTTGTGTGGATCAACAGAAACACCTTCTTTTGTTATCACATGCCCCAAAAATGCTACCTCATGTAGCCAGAACTCACATTTCTTTAACTTAGCATACAATTTCTTGTCCAGGAGCATCTGAAGAATTAAGCAAAGATGGTTCTCGTGAGCTTCTGCATTCTCTAAATAAATGAGGATGTCGTCGATAAACACCACTAAAACTCATCCAGGTAGGGCTTGAAGACACGATTCATTAAATCCATAAATGCTGTCGGTGCATTGGTACTCCAAAGGGCATAACCAAGAACTCACAATGACCGTACCGGGTTCGGAAGGCAGTTTTCTCCACATCATCAACTTTGACCTTCAATTGGTGATATCCAGATCGTAAATCAATTTTTGAAAAGACTTATGCCCCTTGTAGCTGGTCAAACAAATCATCGATCCTAGGTAATAGGTACTTATTCTTGATTGTTACTTTGTTAAGCTTCTTGTAATCCACACATAATCGAAGAGTTCCATCTTTCTTCTTCACGAAAAAGACTGGTGCACCCCAAGAAGAAACACTCGGGCGAATGAACCCTTTGTCGAGTAAATCTTGTAACTAAACCTTTAACTATTTCATGTCAACCGGTGACATCCTATAAGGGGTTTTAGATATGGGTTGAATTCCTAGCACCACTTCAATTGTAAACTCAATTTCACGATCTACTAACTCCCCTCGTAACTCTTCCGGAAAAACATCCAAGAATTCACGAACAATCGAAATCATATCAACACACTCATTCACTGATTGCTCCTTCAAGACACTACATAAACACCCCTAGCAGCCTTTCTGTAATAATTTGCATGCTTTTACTGTAGAAATTAAGTAAGGTGGAGAAATCACTCCCTGCCCCTTGAAGGTGAATTCTGATTGTCCCGGAGGGTGAAAACTGATTTGCTTGGTCATACAAGCAACAGTCGCTCGATACTCAATTAACCAATCCATTCCCAAAATAATATCAAAGTGGGTCACGTTAAGAGGTAGCAAGTTGGCATATACCCGAACATCCCCAATTAAGAGTTCACAAGCAAAATAAATAGAGGTACAGACCATAGAATCCCCCATAGGTGAAGA
The DNA here is from genome assembly GCF_004153795.1 of Camellia sinensis. Classification (NCBI taxonomy): domain Eukaryota; kingdom Viridiplantae; phylum Streptophyta; class Magnoliopsida; order Ericales; family Theaceae; genus Camellia; species Camellia sinensis. The sequence continues at coordinate 1,873,520 of NW_021026219.1, read as the reverse complement.
CACACACAGCACATAAGGTAGTAGTTCCACAGGTCTATTTAAATTTTGGACAAATGTTTTTGACACAAAGAAGTGAGTAGAACCTGAATCAAACAACACATGAGCAATGTGACCATGAATGGTGAATGTACCTGATACCACTACTTCAGCATTTTACACGTCGCCCGGGACCAACGCTAACACTCTTCTTTGCCTAGCAGTGTCTTTAGTATTGGAGGATTTCGCAACTGGCTTGGTGTTTGGAGCTGGTGTAGACCCTACCGAGCTTGTGGTAGTTCTATTCCCATTCTGCCGATCTCTTTGAGGACAATCCTTTACCAGATGACCCGTTTTGCCATCTAAAACATGCCCCAGTCACCCGATAGCAAGTCCCACGATGTTTCCTTTCACAATCTGAACAAATGGGGGCTGAATCTCAAATAGAGGTGGAAGTACTCAAAGTTCCCGAATTCAGTTTCTTATTTGGTGGAGTCGCCAGCCCTTTTGATTACTTGAGTATTCTGCCTCTTCCCCCTCCACTCAGAAATCCGATTCTGAGCAGTAATATTCCCCTCTGCCATGACTACCCTCTCTAAGACATCAACATAAGTAGGTAGCTTCAACACATTGATTCGATCAAGAATAGCATTTCGTAATCCCCCTTCAAATTTCCTCGCTTTTTTGTAATCTGTATCCACCGTATGAGGTGCAAACCGGGCTAGTTCTACGAATTGGGCCTCATACTCCGCAACAGTCTTGTTCCCTTGTCTCAGAGTCCCAAACTCAGTCACCTTCTTATCTCGCATACTCTGCGAAAAATATTTGTCATAAAAAAGTTCCAGAAATCGGGTCCAAGTTAACCCTTGATGCTCAATCCTTGTAATCATCCACCACCTATGTGCTTCATCCTCGAGAGTGAAGGCGGCCAATTGTACCTTCTGGGCTTTAGTGCATGGGAACACCTTAAATAACTTTTCTATGCCCAACACCTATGCCTCTACTTTCATCGGAGCAATTCCCCCTTTAAATGTTGGTGACTTCATCTTCTTGAATTCTTTTGTAAGAGTGATGGTTTGATCCTCAACATGATGATCTTGCACTACAGGCGGAGACACAGGTGGGGGTGGGGGTGGTGGTTGTTGCTGTTGTTGCTGCTGTCGTAGAGTTTCTGCCATTTCCATAATCATTCTTTCCATCTTGTCTAACCGTGCGGAGGTAGAATCCTCTAGATCCTCCATCCTTATTCTCACCATGATCTACATGGCAATCAATTACAACATACACAAGAAATACACAAGTAGGCATAAATAATAACCATTTCAAAATCCTTGTCAGTAAATATTTCGTATACACATCACGTTGCTATCAATTATTTCATATGCACCAAAACATCACGCATGAAACCTAAGTCTTTTCTACACATCTTAAAGCTCAATGGATTCGTATGTGAGATAGCAACTCGTGCTCTAATACCACTTGTCAGGCCCCAAACCTGCCCCTAGAAGTCTGGGCATGACCGACCCATAACGAGTCTCAAAACTCAATAGTCAAAGGTATGACCAACTTATATAATACGGGGGCCTGAATGGAAGCAATTATCAGTTTAAAAAGAGGACATCCATTGAGCCAGTGTTTAAATGCCAGGATCACAAAACGTGCCAACACATAATTCCTCATACAATGAAGCATATACGTAAGTGATGACTATATACACACATATATACAATCCCAACCCCGTAACAAGGGGTATAACCAAAACATCGGTAATGAAGTTATACATGTTCATTAACATTTAACAAAAGGCTGGTGACCAATGCTAAGAGCTATGAAAGGAATTCCACAAAAATGAATAGCTTCGTTTAGATGCTTGGACATAGTGGGGTTAACAAAAGAAAAGCTGGCAGGGCTGAACTAGGACTGACCTCCAGGCTGATTACCTACAGAGACATACATAACACGGGCTGAGCAGGGCTCAGTGAATAATAGCATGCAGGTAATTCAAGTGAATAAACAAAAATCACACCGCATATAAGTACATAGTTCACATATTTGATCTTGTTCTGTAATCATTTTCAAAACGACAAACAGCCTCAGGCCCAATATTATACAGAACGGCCTCGGGCCCACATATCATACAGAACGGCCTCGGGCCCACATATCATCTAGAATGGCCTCGAGCCCACATATCAATAGCTATTCGCACACTAGAGGGTAGGTAGAATATCAACATGTACACTACCTCCCTCGGCCTTAGGCCATGAGTCATAATCAATTCAAATGATATTAGGGTCGATGAGACATCGACATGTCATCACCTCCCCCAGTCTCAGACTGTCATCAAATGTAACTTATATCCGAACGGCCTCAGGCCCAACATTAACAAAAATAAATGACCTCAGGTCCATAAGTATACCATTGTCCAATATCACACATGAGTTTTCCGATTGTTCGTTACATAGAGACATAGCTCATTCACGATTAACGGTATGCTAACGATAACTATTAGCAGCAAGTAAGCACATCACTACAGTACTATTACTCACAGTGCTGTGGCGGAGCGATAGTCCTTTCTGGTATGGGACCTACACACACATGCAATTCATACGTCACTCCATTTTCCTTTTAACCAATATCCGATTCGTTCGACTTCCATTTAATTTACAAACATTTTAAAGCTTTAAACACACACAGCACATAAGGTAGTAGTTCCACAGGTCTATTTAAATTTTGGACAAATGTTTTTGACACAAAGGAGTGAGTAGAACCTGAATCAAACAACACATGAGCAATGTGACCATGAATGGTGAATGTACCTGATACCACTACTTCAGCATTTTACACGTCGCCCGGGACCAACGCTAACACTCTTCTTTGCCTAGCAGTGTCTTTAGTATTGGAGGATTTCGCAACTGGCTTGGTGTTTGGAGCTGGTGTAGACCCTACCGAGCTTGTGGTAGTTCTATTCCCATTCTGCCGATCTCTTTGAGGACAATCCTTTACCAGATGACCCGTTTTGCCATCTAAAACATGCCCCAGTCACCCGATAGCAAGTCCCACGATGTTTCCTTTCACAATCTGAACAAATGGGGGCTGAATCTCAAATAGAGGTGGAAGTACTCAAAGTTCCCGAATTCAGTTTCTTATTTGGTGGAGTCGCCAGCAGCCTTAGGCCATGAGTCATAATCAATTCAAATCATATTAGGGTCGATGAGACATCGACACGTCATCACCTCTCCCAATCTCAGGCAGTCATCAAATGTAACTTATATTTGAACGGCCTCAGGCCCAGCAATAGCAGAACAGAACGACCTCAGGTCCATAAGTATACCATTGTCCAATATCACACATGAGTTTTCCAATTGTTCATTACATAGAGACATATCTCATTCACAATTAACGGTATGCCAACAATAACTATTAACAGCAAATAAGCATATCACTACAGTACTATTACTCACAGTGTTGTGGCGGAGCGATAGTCCTTTTTGGTGTGGGACCTACATACACATGCAATTCATACGTCACTCCATTTTCCTTTTAACCAATATCCGATTCGTTCAACTTCCATTTAATTTACAAACATTTTAAAGCTTTAAATACACATTTTAAGTCTCCCAGAGGGTCAAACAGAAGGAGAGAAGCACACTAGATTTTTCCTCTTGGGCCGCACGTGCGGAAGCCCCTCGCCGCACGTGCGGGAAGATGGGTCACACGTGCACCCCGCACGTGCATATATTTCAGTACCTCAGCTTTGCATTCCCCTGTTTTCCGCACGTGCGGCTGTGAGCCCCGCACGTGTGGTGGTGCTTCCCGCACGTGCAGTCGCAGCCCCTGTTTTGAGCCGTTCAAATTTAGGCAATATTCAACCAAGTAAACACATCATAAGGCACAAAATGGGGGCAATCAACTCAATATTATAGAGCAACATCACAATACATGAATCATAAGTGTATAACATCACAATAATCATGAATCACAAGCTCAATTAAGTCAACCCCCTTCAATTACATATAAACAATTCAATACTCTTATGTTTATGATTACATTAGATATATGAACTATATATGTACGACCATATGAGTTCAACATGAAAAATCAAAGAACAAGATGTAATTCCTCCATAAGGCTCAAATTAACTCAAAATAACCAAATGATGAGGACATCTTTTCCAATTAGCCAACTATCACACTCTTGGCCCCAATCTCAAACCCTAGCTTGCATGAATGTCAACAAATTCTCACTCAAGTCCAAGAGAGAGGTTATTCAAAGTGGGTTATACATACCTTGAGCTCCAATCTCTAAAATCCTTCTCAATTTCCCAATCTTCCTCCTTGTTGAAGCTTTCTCTCCTTTCTCTCCCTCTCTAGCTCTCTCCTTCTCTCAAGAGATATTTCTCTTATGATATAAAAGTGACTAAGTTAAGAGCTTAAGAGGGTTATCTAAGAGTTGACTACAATTTAATCAATTTAATCATTGCGAATCAAATTTTTACAAAAAATCATATTATAATCTACAAATCATGCTCATCACAAATTTAAGGTCAATTTCGGATTATCGCGCCTTTACGACCTCCAATTATTAATCCAAACGTCACAATGGTAACAGATTTTTCTCACAATTGACAGATATAAAATCATAATCATATAATGTACACAATTAGACTTAATTACACATGGAATTGCACATTAACCATATAAGTGCGCATAATAAGAAACTGAAACCATACCTGAAAGCATATAAGAGGGTCAGGTTATTGCACCTCTGCTGCCACAGTAAATAAAAATGGTGACAGAGAATCACCTTGTCTAAGTCCTTTTTGTGAAAATTCTTTGGTTGGAGATCCATTCACTAGAACTGAGACCCTAGCTGTTGTTACACACTCTTTCATCTAAGAGATTCATCCAAAATTCTTTAGTTATGCTAATTTTGTTTCATGTACAGATTTTTGTGATTCCGTTGGTTAAAATTAAGGGATTTTTTAGGTAATGTTAATTATTTTGTTGTATATTGTTATTGGCATGTTATTTTCTTACTAGTTTCTGGAAAATGGTTTTCAGTTTTTTATTGTTTATGTTGGTCATTTTTAATAATTTTTTCGGTTTTCCTTTTTCCAAAATTTTTTTTTTTGTTTTTTTTTTTTAACTTTTTCGCCTTTCAGCTTGGTTCTGTTTAGGTAAAGGATTCTTTTGCTTGCCATTGCTATTACTTGAGTAAATATTCTGGGGACGTGTATCCTTTGGAGTCTATTGATTTTGTTTCATGTACAGATTTTTGTGATTCCGTTGGTTAAAATTAAGGGTTTTTTTAGGTAATGTTAATTATTTTGTTGTATATTGTTATTGGCATGCTATTTTCTTACATGTACACTACCTCTCTCGGCCTTAGGCCATGAGTCATAATCAATTCAAATGATATTAGGGTCGATGAGGCATCGACATGTCATCACCTCCCCCAGTCTCAGACTGTCATCAAATGTAACTTATATCCGAATGGCCTCAGGCCCAGCATTAACAAAAATAAACGACCTCAGGTCCATAAGTATACCATTGTCCAATATCGCACATGAGTTTTCCGATTGTTCGTTACATAGAGACATAGCTCATTCACCATTAACGGTATGCTAACAATAACTATTAGCAGCAAATAAGCATCTCACTACAATATTATTACTCACAGTGCTGTGGAGGAGCGATAGTCCTTTTTGGTATGGGACCTACACACACATGCAATTCATACGTCACTCCATTTTCCTTTTAACCAATATCCGATTCGTTCGACTTCCATTTAATTTACAAACACTTTAAAGCTTTAAATACACATTTTAACTGTCCCAGAGGGTCAAACAGAAGGAGAGAAACACACTAGATTTTTCCCCTTAGGCCGCACGTGCGGAAGCCCCTCGCCTCACGTGCGGGAAGATGGGCCACACGTGCGCCCCGCACGTGCATATATTTCAGTACCTCATCTTTGCATTCCCCTATTTTCTGCACGTGCGGCTACGAGCCCCGCTCGTGTGGTGGTGCTTCACGCACGTGCGGCCATGAGTCCCGCACATGCGATTGCAGCCCCTGTTTTGAGCAATTCGAATTTAGGCAATATTCAACCAGGTAAACACATCATAAGGCACAAAATGGGGGCAATCAACTCAATATTATAGTGCAGCATCACAATACATGAATCATAAGTGTATAACATCACAATAATCATGAATCACAAGCTCAATTAAGTCAACCCCCTTCAATTACATATAAACAATTCAATACTCTTATGTTTATCATTACATTAGATATATGAACTATATATGTACGACCATGTGAGTTCAACATGAAAAATCAAAGAGCAAGATGTAATTCCTTCATAAGGCTCAAATTAACTCAAAATAACCAAATGATGAGGACATCTTTTCCAATTAGCCAACTATCACACTCTTGGCCCCAATCACAAACCCTAGCTTGCATGAATGTCAAGAAATTCTCACTCAAGTCCAAGAGAGAGGTTATTCAAAGTGGGTTATACATATCTTGAGCTCCAATCTCTACAATCGTTCTCAATTTCCCAATCTTCCTCTTTGTTGAAGCTTTCTCTCCTTTCTCTCCCTCTCTAACTCTCTCCTTCTCTTAGAAGATATTTCTCTTATGATATAAAAGTGACTAAGTTAAGAGCTCAAGAGGGTTATCTAAGATTTGACTACAATTTAATCATTGCAAATCAAATTTTTACAAAAATTCATATTATAATCTAAAAATCGTGCTCGTCACAAATTTAAGGTCAATTTCGGATAATCGCGCCTTTAAGGCATCCAATTACTAATCCAAACATCACAATGGTAATAGATTTTTCTCATAATTGACAAATATAAACTCATAATCATATAATTCACACAATTAGACTTAATTACACATGGAATTGCACATTAACCATATAAGTGCGCATAATAAGAAACTGAAAGCATATCCGAAAGCATATAAGAGGGTCGGGTTATTGCACCTCTGCTGTCACAGTAAATAAAAATGGTGACAGAGAATCACCTTGTCTAAGTCCTTTTTGTGGGCAAAATTCTTTGGTTGGAGATCCATTCACTAGAACTGATGTTAATCATATTATTTAATTGTGATGATGTCTAAAATATTATTTGCAAAAATTTAGATTTTTTAATATACATATTATTTGACACAAAATATTATCAGTTTAAAATATAAATTGTATGATACATTTGTTAAATATTTTAATTATTTTGTTGTATATTGTTATTGGCATGCTATTTTCTTACTAGTTTCTGGAAAATGGTTTTCAGTCTTTTTATTGTTTATGTTGGTCATTTTTAATAATTTTTTTGGTTTTTCCTTTTTCCAGAATTTTTTTGTTGTTGTTTTTTAACTTTTTCGCCTTCCAGCTTGGCTCTGTTTAGGTAAAGGATTCTTTTGCTTGCCATTGCTATTACTTGAGTAAATATTCTGGGGACGTGTATGCTGTGGAGTCTATTGATTTTGACTTTAACAAAGGAATTTTGGTTGAATTTGCTTGATCATTATCAATAAATTTTCCCTTTGGCTATTTCAAAAAAAAATGGAATGTTGGTTGAATATGACTTTATTTCACATATATATATATATATTTTTTTCTATTGTTGCCTATGGTTGCTTTGTTTTTACTTTTGCTTTAGCTGGTTTTTTGGTTGGAATATCTTCAACCCCTCTTCGTTTTGATTTGTGCTCGTAGATGAATGACAAATATTAATTACATAAGAATCAAAGAATATTATAATAATCAATAATGATTTTTTTTTTTTTTTTTTTTTTTCTTGACAATATTAATGAAAACAGGTCTGGCATAATAAAAGACAGATAGTACTCATGTGCATATTATAACTTCTTGTTATTCTTTCATATTCTAAATTCTTGTTATTCTTTCTCTTCTCTCGTCACCGTCTTAACTCTGACTCCATCTGTCTTTAGTTAAAATATTGAATTAGTTGATGGGTCTAAGGATTTGGTGTAACGAGGGGGATTTTTTTCTAAGTCTTGCAGTCAAGATCAAGCTAGCATCATTTATTTTTATTTTTATTTTTTTAGGTAATGTACATTATTTTCTTCGTTCATAATTTGTTTCTTACCTTCGGGGCATTTTTTTTTTTTTTTTTTGATCAGCAAAAAATAAGAAACTTCATTGATGACCAAGGAAATATTACATCAATAAATAAGAAACAAAAAGATGAGTGCAATACGCATCATGACGAATCATATGCAATCACATCATCAAGTTGGCGAGACACCCAGCCACACCCAAACTAATACCTAAACAGCAACAGCCAAACCCAACATAATATCTAAGCAGAACTAACAGAGCATCTAACCTTCAGCATCATCAAAAAAACAGAAGCAGGAAACCATCCAAAATGATACCAACACAGAGACCAACAGGTCATTACCCAAGCAAACCTAGAACTTCTTATAACTCCACCCCATACCCACCCCAATAGATACCAACACAGTTACCAATAGAGCAATCTGCCAAAGCAGATAAAACCAGCACCTCTATTGCACAAAAGCCCACCTGTCTCACTTGGAATATCGGATTTGCTGCCAATTAAACACCAAATCATGTACTGTGTAATTACAATTGGGGTGATGATACCTAACCCAAAGAGCAATCCACACCTTTACACCTTTACCCAGAGAGCAAATCCAGCTGTGGATGCACACCTGAAAACACAAAATCATTCCTACATTTCCAAATGGACCACAACAGAGTCAATGGAATAGATTTCCACACTGCTCCCTCGAGCTTTTTAAACTTAAAGCCAGCCCACCACTCAAGAAGGCCCCCAATTGTTCCAGGAGCAACCCATTGTAATCGCCACCAATCCACCAAACTGGACCACACCTTCCAAATTGCCGGGCATAATAATAACACATGGTTAGCGGACTCAACTTCGGAATTGCAAAATTTACACAATTTACAAACACTGCCACCGAGGACTCCAATTCTCTGGAGGTAAGCCACTGTCTTTACCCTACCTTTCCACGCTAACCACCCAAAAAATTGCATTTTCGAAGAAGCGAGATTATTCCATAACAAAGAGGGCACATTCGAGGAAACACCTCCCGCATTCCTACTATAAAGAGACACAACCAAAAATTCACCTGAGGGGGATGGTTTCCAACATAATCTATCTTCCTCAGCAGATAAATGAAAATTCTCTGCATCTAACCTGGCACAAAGCCGACCCAACTCTTCCACCTCCCAAGCTCTGAGTACTCTGCGAAAATTAAAAACCCATTCCTCCGACTGACTTTTTCTTTCCACAATGGTACACAAAGACACTTCCTTCTCAACAGACAGTGAATAAAGTCTTGGGAACTCCAAACACAAACTGTGACTACCGAACCAAGTATCAACCCAGAATCGAATTCGATGCCCGCTCCTTGGGATTATCAAATAGTTTGCCAAATAAAAATTCCCCAGATCTGAATTATGTCTAGCCACTGCTGATCACAAGCTCAATTAAGTCAACCCCCTTCAATTACATATAAACAATTCAATACTCTTATGTTTATGATTACATTAGATATATGAACTATATATGTACGACCATGTGAGTTCAACATGAAAAATCAAAGAGCAAGATGTAATTCCTCCATAAGGCTCAAATTAACTCAAAATAACCAAATGATGAGGACATCTTTTCCAATTAGCCAACTATCACACTCTTGGCCCCAATCTCAAACCCTAGCTTGCATGAATGTCAACAAATTCTCACTCAAGTCCAAGAGAGAGGTTATTCAAAGTGGGTTATACATACCTTGAGCTCCAATCTCTACAATCCTTCTCAATTTCCCAATCTTCCTCCTTGTTGAAGCTTTCTCTCATTTCTCTCCCTCTCTAACTCTCTCCTTCTCTCAGGAGATATTTCTCTTATGATATAAAAGTGACTAAGTTAAGAGCTTAAGAGGGTTATCTAAGAGTTGACTACAATTTAATCAATTTAATAAGAAGAAAATACCTCTCATTGCTATCCTGACACCAACGTTACCTCATACACTCTATGAATAGACTAGGAATTTTGTATGCATCTAAGTGTGTGTGCTTTGAGGACTATAATAAACCATGTTGGTAGGTATGTAACCCTTTCTTTGTTATATAAGACACAAAATAGATGTTTGTGTAAGTAGTTGGTTTGGGGTGCCAATCTTACTAGTATTGATGCATTTAATTGCATGTTTATGTTGTTGTACAATTCTTATGCATTTATCAACAGCAAAAAAATTTAATCTCCTTTGATTGTGACCATAATGTTAGGATCAAACACAACCAGAAAAATATCTCACACACACAGAGAACACAATATTTACGTGGTTCGGCCCAATGCCTACATCCACGGACATAAATGAGAATTTTCACTAAAATGGAGTAAAATACAAATACAGAGGAGGAGATGAAACTCACTCAACTCACAGCTCTTACTCTCCAATTTCTGATATCTCTTATCCTCTCCCTCCCGTCTCTATTTATACACAAAAGGAGTAGGTGGGAGAGCCTTCATTCTTGACTTGGGTAGCCTCCATTCTTGACCCTTGCTATGGTTGGTGGCTGCCAATCTTGACTTGGTTGGTTGCCTTCCCACGTTTTTCATGCATGTTGGTTGGTTGCCTTCCCACGTTTTTCATGCATGTGGGTTGGAACAACAATTCTCCCCCTCCATACCCATATGCATGACTGACTTCTCACTTGAATTCCATCCTCGCAATGTCTCTGCAAATTTCGAGTTTGTCTCTCGAGACCACCTTTGTAAGCATGTCAGCTGGATTCTTATCTGTGTGGATCTTGATCAGTTCCAATAACTGCTTGTCCATCACTTTGCGTATCCAATGATACCGAACATCAATGTGCTTTGTGCGAGAATGGTACATCGAATTCTTGCTCAAGTCTATGGCACTCTGACTATCACAATGTACCGTGAACTTTTCTTGCTTTAATCCCAACTCTTGGAGAAACCGTTTCAACCACAACATTTCTTTCCCGGTTTCCGCTGCGGCAATATACTCTGCCTCAGTTGTGGATAAAGCAACACACTTCTGCAGCTTGGATTGCCAAGACACAGCTCCCCCTGCGAAGGTGAACAGAAATCCTGATGTAGATTTCCTACCATCAAGATCGCCTGCCATATCGGAATCAGTATAGCCTTCCAAGACTGGTTTAGCATCTCTAAAGCACAAACACATTTTTGCTGTACCCTTGAGGTACCTCAGAATCCACTTGACTGCTTCCCAATGCTCTTTTCCTGGATTGGAAAGGAATCTGCTTACAACTCCAACCGCATGAGCAATATCTCCTCATCTCTATTATATGATAATAACGCAGAGGCTATTAACCATAACCAACCCTAGTTTGGAGAACAAAACATATCTCACTTTGAATATGGAAATGATATGAGGAACAGAGAGAGAGAGATCTAAGAGATGGAGGAGGGGCAAGAAATGGAGAGCAACGAAGAAGCGATTCTAGGAGCAGAGATTCATTCGATGAAGTACAACAAATTGAGGTTATCTCTTGAACCAAATAGCGAAGCAATTCACTTAGTCGCCATAGAATGGTGGATCGATTCAATTCAATTTGGAATTGTTGGGGAGTCGGCAACAAAATCTTCAAGAGAACATTAATACTGTGTTTAGTTGGGGGATTTGATTAGGGATTTGGAAAGGTAAATGAAAAATGTAGGTGAAATATGAACAAAACATACCTATATTTCACCTAGTTTTACACACATTTTCTTTTTCTCTTTCCAAATCTCTCTCCAAATCCCCCAACCAAACACGGCGTAAGAGAAATCGTGAGAATTCATAAACCCAACATGTTGGTGCTCATGGAAACCAAGGTAGGCCTAAGTTCAATGGTTATGTTTTTCAACAACATGGGATTTACTGCATCCTCTAGTGTGGATCCTACAGGTAGAGCATGTGGTATTTGGGTTCTATGGGACCCAAACCAAGTTGGAATTAGAGTGTATGAAGTAACTTTTCAAGCCATTCATGCAATAGTGCAAAAAAAAAAAAAAAAACCTTTGAGGAGTGGGTACTTTCAGCTATCTACGCAAGTCCAAATGCAAGGCAACGTGATGAATTATGGGGCAACTTAGAAAACATGCCTAGAAATATGCGAAGTTCTTGGCTTGCAGTTGGGGATTTTAATGACTACACCAGTTTAGAGGAAAGAAGAAACTTTTTCCAAAATCAAAATGTTGGTGGAATCAATAATTTTGTGGATAGGATTAATCGATGTAATCTCATGGATCTTGGCTGCGAAAGACCAAAACTCACTTGGACCAACAATAGGCAAGGATTGGCGAATGTGAAGGAAAGGCTTGATAGAGCACTCTACAACACAGAATGGAGAACTAACTTCCTAGAAGAATCTATAAGAAATCTACCTTGTACGTACTCTGATCACTCACCAATGCTTGTCTTCATTGATGGTATGAGAACTAAACCCCCTTTAAATAAAATTCTTAGATTTGAGGTTGCTTGGTTCTCTCATCCTGATTTTAAAAATGTTCCTTAATAACACAATTCTATGGAATAAGGAGGTTTTTTGAAATATCTTTAAATGTAAATGTAGACTTTTGGCTAGGATTGAAGGTGTGCAAAAAGCACAAGACACCTATTGCTCTCATAACCTTCTTTTTATTGAGAAAGATCTCATAAAAGAGTACAACCACGTATTATAGCAAGAGGAAATTCTTGGTTTCCAAAGTCTAGGTGTAAGTGGATTACTCAAGGCGATAGGAACACAAATTTTTTTCACATAACTACTCTCACTAAAAGACAAAAACTGAGAATTAATGTTCTTAAAGATGATACCAATGCTTGGATTTCCAACCTTGAAGAGATCAGGCTTATATTCAAAACTACTTTTCAGATCTCTTCAAACACGAGGATGTGTCTAATTTGAACAATTGGAATAATATTGCCATTAATGCCTTCACTGAGGAAGACAATCATGAGATCTTGAAACCTATCACTGATGGTGATATTTAGAGTGCTATTAAAAATATCAAAGCATTTAAAGCTCCCAGTAAGGATGGCCTGCAAGCTGTGGTTTATTAGAAATTTTGGGACATTATGGGTCAATCTACTTATGATTTTATTAAAGATTGTTTTAACACTAGAGCGGTCCCTTAGGAGGTTAACCAAACCCTTGTTGCTCTCATCCCTAAAACTGATAATCTTGAGACTATAAAACTTTTTAGACCTATCAGTCTGTGTAATGTGAGCTGTAAAATTCTATCAAAAATTTTGGTAAATAAAATCAGACCTTTGTTGGATAATATTGTAAGACCTTTTCAAAGTAGCTTCATACCTAGTCCATCCACTCATGATAATATTATAATAACCCAGGAAATTATCCACACACTTAGATCCAAAAAGGGTAAAATTGGTGGCATGATCTTCAAAATTGACTTGGAAAAAACTTATAATAGACTATCTTGGGCTTTTATCCACCAAACTTTGCTTGAATTCAATTTGAATATTAACATGGTTGATTTGATTATGAGTTGCATAACCACTGTTAGCTCTGCTATCTTATGGAATGGGGAAACCCTACCTGAGTTCAAACCTGGTAAAAGACTTAGGCAGGGTGACCCCATCTCCCCTTATATTTTTGTGCTGTGTATGGAAAGATTGTCTAACATGATTGTTAAGAAAGTTGAAGCAGGTGAGTGAAAGGAATAAAAGCCTCTAAAAATTCTTTGTCCTTTTCTCATTTATTTTTTGTGGATGATCTCATATTATTTGCCAAAGCTGATTTTGTGCAATGTGATGTGATGATGGAAGTCCTTTAGGAGTTCTATGAGATTTTTGGGCAAAAAGTAAATTTTCATAAATCCAAACTATTTGTATCCACCAATGTACCTAGATAGAAAGCTTTGGACCTCAGACACAAATGTGGAATTTTTTTAACCCAGGACCTTGGGAAATACCTTGGAATGCTCTTACTTCATAATAGTTCTAGCAAAGCCCACTTCCAGTATATTATTGAAAAAATTCAAAAAAGGTTAATTGGGTAGAAAGCTAAAACCTTGTCTCTAGCTAGGAGAACAACTCTAATCCAAGTTGTGACATCTGCCATTCCTGTGATGACCCCAAAATGCTAATCATGATTATAATTAATTAATCAATTATGTGTTAAACCCTAATTGTGAAATGAGCCATGTGATTAGTTTGTATGTTTTTGTTTGATTCGAAGTTATTTGTTCTGATTTGTGTTCAAAATTTAAAATTGATGGCCTAAATGATTTCAGAAACTGAAATTGACTACATGAATAGACTAATTGGAATATTTAGAGTTATATGGAAAATGTGATTACAAACTGATTCAGTTTAGTAAAATGGCATGTGATTTAATTGAGCCTAATTGGAATTGTTTTGGGTTGATTAAATTGAGTTGTGTGCTAATCTTGATTAGTTAAGGCTATTTATATTTCAATAAGATGACATTTGATTGTACTTAAGGTATCCTATTTATAATTCAAGATTTGATTAAGTGTGGTATGTGTTGGGGCATTGAATGATATTGAGTGTAGGAGATTACAATCTGGTGGGTGTACATAGTAACCTGGGTGTGTAAAGAGAAATCTTTGTGGGTGTGTGTAAGTGTACACACGTGTTGTACAATTCAAGAAGTGAGGTGTATGTGAGTACAACATTCTGATGAATGTAAGTGTAATATTCCCTTCATTCTTTTGTGCTTTGTGTTGAGAGCTCAACTAGAGAGAGGGAGTGAGAAATAAGAGAGAAACCCATTTTCGTACTACGAGAAGAAGAGAGCTAGGGAAGAACCATCCCATAATTTGAAAATCAAGCTAGAGGTAAGATTTTTTCTAATTAATTAATGAATTAACTCAGAAAGTAAATGAAACTGGCGTGCAAGCCAGGGACTGCCTTGCTTCTGGTGGATGATGCATGTCCGGATTGTCTTGCGCAGAAATCCACCGGAAAGCCCCAATTAGCCTCTGTTTACACCTGTTCTTGAAATGCGTGCCAAGCCCCAAAAGGTTGTTGATTCTTCATTTTGCTGCAACAGAGAGCAGGAAAGGGGCATAGCAATGTATTTGCACAGATATATGCATGTCTCGATCCTCGTGCCACCAATCACGCATACCGAGGCATGATGGCCGAGGAGTCGAAATGCACAACTCAATATAGGATGAATGCACATGAAACTACAGCTAAAACCTAACTCTATCATGGATAATCTGGAGTGTCGGTGACTGGGGAATTGAGACACATTCCGTCACTTGCAGTACGAAATGTACCTCGTTTCCCGTGCCCGGGCTAACTCCTATTCCGGACACGATGCAACATGCACGACATGCATGAAATGCAACTAAGATATAATCCTAACATACACAATGCTATGAAAAATGAGATGCCTCGAAGTGCGTGCACACGGGCACGCAAACCGAGAAAATGACAGAATGCAATCTAAGATACAACCTAGTATGCACTATGCTATGAAAAATGAGATGCCTCGAAGTGCGTGCACACAGGCACGCAAACCGAGAAAATGCAGAATATGATGAAAATGAGATGCCTCGAAATGCGTGCATACGGGCATGCAAACCGAGAAAATGACATATCTCGAAACACGTGCCCGCGGGCACGCAAACCGAGGCGATGATATATGTCTCGAAATACGTGCACGCAGGCACGCAAACTGAGGTGATGATATGTGCCTAGAAATACGTGCACATGGGCACGCAAACCGAGGCGATGATATGTGTCTCGAAATACATGCACGCAGGCACACAAACCGAGGCGATGATATGTGTCTCGAAATGCGTGCACGCGGGCACGCAAACCGAGGCGATGATATGTGTCTCGAAATGCGTGCACACGGGCATGCAAACCGAGGCGATGATATGATATGATGAAATGACATGGAAATGACAAATGGGCTCATACCAACATGAGTGAGCCTCAGCCACACTCACATAGGGTGCCGGCGGATAAAAATGAGGTGCCTCGAAATGCGTGCACACGGGCACGCAAACCGAGGCGATGCATACACAATGCAAATGACATGGAAACATGATATGGGCTTATACCAACATGAGTGAGCCTCAGCCACACTCGCATAGGATGCCGTCGGATAAAAATAAGAATGGAGTGCCTCGAAATGCGTGCACACGGGCACAAATCGGCGACAGCCTGCCCTTTAATTGCTGTTCGAGGTCAGTAGGAGATGTCAAATTGGCTGAGTTCCACTGACCATTGCATGAGTCTGCCAGAGAGCTCTGGTTGCTGCATTACCTTCTTCAAAGGTTGGTCGGTGAGGACCATGACATGGAAAATGCAACAAGGACTTATACTAACATGAGAGAGCCTCAGCCACACTCACATAAGATGCCGATGGCAGAAAACGAAGTGCCTCGAAATGCGTGCACACGGGCACGCAAACCGAGGCGATGCAAAAATGTGATGAAATATGGTAAAAATGATATGCAAGCATACTAATGGAATTTCAGCACTAAAATATGAGGGAAAACAGCCCCGAAATGAAGCGAAATGCAAGGAAATGTCCCGAAATGCGAATTTAGGCACCCGAAATGGCCTATAGCCATGCTAAACATGCACAATATGGACATGCAATGCAAAGACAGAAGCTAGACAGTCCCAAAAGATGCACTTTCACAGTTATAAACATGGCCAAACAGCAAGCATAGGTAGGGGAAAAATAGCATGCAAGAATAGAGGCCAAAAGAGGGGTAATGAAGCAAGTGGTATAAGCTAAACCCAAACTGAAAAATTTCCTTGTGATCCTAAGTATACAAAAATGCTTAATGCAACACATGCAAAAATGCAACTATAGCAGGCTCGGCTATTCTAAACATGGCATATGGAATGCTACAGCTATCAGCTCACCAACAGCACGGTCTGGCTATAACATGAGGTATGCAAAATAATCACCAAACAGCCAAATACCCTTAACAAAACATGTAGAATGAACCAAAATAAGCACTTTTACAGAACTGTAAAATGGCCAAAAACAAAAGCATGGTAGGCTGCCATTGCATGCAAGAATGGGGAATAAAAGAGAGATATAACATGAAGTGGCATATGGAGGTCCCAAACCATGAAAGGACCTAAATGAAATATGGAGAATGGACCAAAATAAACACTTTTTCAGAACTGTAAAATGGCCAAAAACAAAAGCATGGTAGGCTGCCATTGCATGCAAGAATGGGGAAGAAAAGAGGAGTATAAAGGTAGGTACAACATGGAAACCCCAAATGGTGTTGAGCCCTTCTTCAATGTTTAAGAGGGGCTCAAAATAAGCCTAATATCAGTTTACAACATGCTCGAAAACAAACTGCTCATGGGCCAAAAATAGCATGCAAGATTGTGACATATAAGAGGATCAATGAAGCAAGTGTGTCATGGAGGGCTCAAACAGGGTTGAGCCCTTAATGAAAAGTGAAGATGAGCTCAAAAAAGGGCCCTTTTCAGTTAGGGCCGCAGCTTGAAACAAAAAGCATAAAAGGCTAACCAATGGATCAACAAAAAGGGTCAAAGTGAAGAAATGTTACTCACCCTTGAAGACTAAGACTTTTGTTGCTTCTTGGATCAATTTGTAGCTCCTTTGGCCTTTGAGAAGCCTTCCTTGTTGCTGGAAATGAGGTGGTGGTGGTAGAGCTTGGTGGTGTAGAAGAAATGGTGCTTAGGGACTTAGGAATTTTCAAGGAAATGAGAGGGATAAAGATGGAGTTGGCTACGGAAGCTTGAAGAAGAATTTTTCTAACCCCAACATGTGATATAGCTTGCTTGTTATAAAGGCCAAAAAGGGGGTGCAAAGGTGGGGGAAAAGGAGAGCAAAACTCCCCCACAAAATATCCCCCGGATAAAGATCTTTTCTGGGGGATAAAGCCCCACAGCTGTAAAGGGAACAGTGCAAGGAGCTCGGCCGGCCTGGTACTTTTGCTGCAGGTGGCCGGCCGGCCACACCCCCTAGCCGGCCGGCTAGGGGGTGTGGCCGGCCGGCCACCTGCAACAAAAGT
>NW_021026219.1:1804074-1854853 GCF_004153795.1 Camellia sinensis | reverse complement strand
CTTTGACAGAGCGTCAAACCAGTACGGGTATGGGATAGGGGTGTTGCTAATAGCACCCGACAATTCCCGTATCCCTCTAGCATTTAAACTCCGATTAAAAGTCTCGAACAATGAAGCAGAGTATGAAGCCTCTCTCATGAGGCCCGAGAGGTGGTTAGGCGGTCCCGAACCGAGGCACACGGCCAACGGTCCCGAAAAACCGGAAACCGGACTCCGAAATGGGCAAAATGGCCTACGGCCACCAAATGTAGCCTACGGACATTGAGAGATGGTCTACGGGACCTCTCCCTTCCCCTCAGGAAAAGAAACAGAGAAAACCGAGTCTGGTTCACAAACCGAGACAAGGTACAGAAGAGGGTTCGGAAGTCCGGAGGCAGGGCTCACGGCCGCAACTCTGAAACTTCTGAACGAGCACATTATGCAACATCACCAAGCGCTCAATCGGTGACGTCTGGGTCTTAAGGTCGGTCAAAAATGGGGTGTCTACAGCGCCTTGCCTCAAGATCTCTCAACTTGTCTATTTTGTGCTTGGTTGTGGACCAAACACTTGTGTTTTTGCTTCTAAGGGAAGATGGTAGCTTTTATGCCATACCCTCAACCCACCGGCCAAGGCTTAAGGCCATCGGCCATGTTTTCTTTCCATCGGCCAAAAGTATTGGCCGGTCGGCGCTTTATTTGGTCAGCTGGCACTTTTGTTGGTCGATCGGCCATTTTTGGTGGCCGAACCCTGTTCATCTGCTTTTGACAGATATTTTATGCCAGCTGGTGCAGCTGGCATCCACAATTCCCCCCTCCATACACGTGTATGGAGGGATTTGAGCCTTGCTTAGCTTCTCCAAGAAGCTTTGCAAAATTGGATTTCTATAAAAGGAGAGCCTCCTCTCCCTTTCCAAGGGTTCTAGAAATCTGATATACAAGTTAGATATATCTCTCTCTATATCTCTCTCTCTCTCTAGATTTGTGTGTGTTTGAGCTCAAAAGTGTGTTTTGTTCTTACTATTGCACACAAACACCTAGCACTACACTATCCTTGGTTGTTGAGGCACTAGAAGGTTGATATTAGAGTTCTCAGGCTGTTTTTGATCCAAGAAGATTGTTGGAGTTGTGTTCTTGAAGTTGTTCTTCAAGGGTGAGTCAACTTGCTTTTGATACCCCATTTTGGCTTCAGCTTTTACACATACTTCTATATTGTTTTAAGCTTGACTCTAAACTACAAAAAGTTCTGATTTTGTATGCTTGTTATGGTTGCTTAAGGTCACTTTTTGGTTGGGGGTTGTCTACCCCCTCTTAGGCCTTGTTTGGCCTTGTTTTGTGCCTTTACTTTTGAGCTTTGGGATCATCTTATTTTAACCTTCCCACCACTGAAATCTAGAGGCTTTTCAGTGGTGGAGAAGTGGTTTTGGTGTCTTGTATAGGAAAGGGACACCCCTCTCTCCTTATGTCTCATATGCTTGGGTTGTTGGCTTATAAGAGTAGCATGTTTACTTAGCATGTCTTGGTTCTATTTCAGCACTTTTTAGTGGCTTTTAGGACATGCCTTAACTCTATTCCATGTTGGTTTGATGGCATCTTGCATGCTTCACATACTTGTAGAATAATCTTGCATGTTTGCATAACATGCATCTTGTGTTTGGACCACTATTCTTGCATGTTTTGGCTCGACTCAAAGGAGCTTTTAATCATGTTTCACCATGTTTAAGCTCTGTATGGTGTTGTCTTGATCACGCATGCGTTGTTTTGCTTAGCCTTGGTTCATTCTAGCTTGTAAGCTTTGTGCCTTGAGTTCATTAGCATGTGTTACTTGGAGTATTTCATGATTTGGCATCATGTGAAATGTAATTTTAGTCCATGTTTCAAGGTCACACACTTGCATTTATCACCTATTCCATGCTTTGGATAGTTTGTGTTTTATGCCTTAAGAATAGGTCATTGTGCATGGCATCATACTTAGGCCTTTGGGATGCCATCTAAGTGGGGTTTTGGGCTCATTCTAACATGCCATAACTCTGATTTTATTGGCCTAAGTCATGCCATGCTTGGTTGTAATAGGTGTAGTGCAATTGCCCCTTTTAGCCTTGTATGCGTCTTGTTTTGTGCTCACATTTCTAGCATGTTTTGGCCTCATCCCATGCATGTTCTAGCCTTATTTTGGCCTGCCTTGGGACTGTTTTGGGTCACCTTAGTCATTTGGGACTTGGTTGATATGGCCATGGTTCAAGTCCCTTGGCTAGCTTTGAACTCGAAGTCCATTAGCATGCCTTGCTTGTGTTATGTGTTTGATTTGGCATCACTCTTAGCATAATTTCAGAGCTTATGGTGTCACTATACTACCATGATTGTCACCCCCTTGCTCATGTTTGGGTGTTGTGACTTTATGCCTTAACTCTTGGACCATTGCATGTGCATGCTCATTGTGTATTTCATTCTATCACTTGATCATTTTGGCCACTGTTTTTGGTGTGGCTAAGGCCTATCCATTTTCAATGTAAGTCCATGGATCATGCGGTTTGTGTGTTGTTGCATGCTTATCACATTGCATGTTGTCACATCCTTGTTTTTGGTATTGTTGTCGCATGCCTATTACATTGCATGTTTGTACGTTTAGGTTACATGCTATTTTAGTAACATTTTGGTTTTTTTGATTAAAATATGCATTAAAAGAATTAGTATGTTTATGACGACTTTTTGATTTTTTACAAAAAAATGTGAAAAAATAAAAAGAAAAGAGAATTTTTGACTTTTTTTTATATAGTTTGTTGGATTTTTAACTTTTTTAATAATTTTTTAACTTTACCGTAAAGATAAACTATAATCAAAGGGGCTGAATGTAAAGCATGTCATAGTAAGTACCAACTAACTAATACAAACCATTACCTGCACAGAATATACAGACCATTCCCAATAAATCATCTCATCGAACAAAAACCCTAACCAGAAAATCCAAGATCGAAATTAACAACAATAATCTGACGATCAGATTTACAAAATAAACAAATATAAGCATGAATGAAGCATCAAGATGCAGAACAAGTAGGAAAGAAAAACACAAACTCGCATTTTAGGGATCTGAACAAATCCAAAGCAGATGAACAAAAAACAGACAGGATTAAATAAGAATAAAATAATCTGTATGGATACGGAAAAAGAAGTAGCAGATCTGGCGATAAAAGATGACGACGAAAATGAAGATGAAGATGTTATGTATATACCTTTGCATAGCTCTATGATTGAAGAAAGCAAATCGAATCGATCCATCGGCCAAGATAAGGATGAGATGTACACACAGCGAGCGAGAGCGACGGAGAAAGTATAAAGAAAGACACACAGGCTTTCAGGCTTGAGTATTGGTCTGCTGTACCTATCTGAGCTTCAGGCTTTTCCTCTCTCTCTCTCTGTTGGCCTGCTGTACCTATCTGAGCTTCAGGCTTTCAGGCTTTTCCTATCTGTCTCTGCTGTACCTATCTGAGCTGGATTTTTCTATGATACATGGGGATGATTTTTAGAGCATCTCCAATGGTTTGCCATTGGAGCTGCAGGCTGTGTTGAAAAATGATGCTCCTTGAATATGGCAGCTGCCAAATTTGAGAAATGATGCTCCGAAACCCCCAAACTCTACCCCCATTCGGTCTCCAATTCGAATATACAGAGGAGAGAGAGTCCGAAAAGAGTGAGAGACAGGAGTCTCTTCGATCGTCTATCTCCTGATGAATCGGCGATCGTCGATCTGGTGGTGATCTCACTCGCTCCCTCTCCTTCCTTCAATCGCTCCCTCTCTCTCATCCCCAAACGCCTCTCTGAAACCCCCAAACTCCACCCCCATTCGGTCTCCAATTCGAAGCTAGAGAGAAGAGAAATAGGGTTTGTAAGAGATACAGAGAGGAGAGATACAGTGATGGGGTGTAAAATCAGAATGAGGAAATGTAAAATCAGAATTAGGAAAAGGAAATGAGAGAGGGTAGTGTAGAGATAGATAGATAAGGTTTGATCTCACCGGATCTATATAATCCAACGGTAAAGGTACTCTCTTGGAATGTGTAACATGAGCCAACGGCTCTATTTCAATCTGGAAGGTACTCAATTGGACGGTGGTGATTTATCTTGGAAAGACAAAAGAGCCGTTGTTACCTTAAAAAAAAGGCCAAATTACATATACCCCTCGAGCTTTGGCTAAATTACAAATACTCCTGAGGTTTCGGAAATTACATCCCGCCCCCTGAGATTTGTATTTTCATAACAATTTGCCCCCTAAGGTTTATATTTCATAACAAATTACCCCCTAATTTCTTATGCAAATATAACATTTAGGGGGGAATTCGTAATTTCTCAAACCTCAGGGGGTATCTGTAATTTAGCCAAACCTCGAGGGGTATATGTAATTTGCCCATAAAAAAAATATTAAAAAAATAAATTTAGTTATAAATTAATGTTTATATTTTTTTCGAACGATCATATTTTGTAATTTTATAAATAGAAATCTTAATCTCAATTTCATTTATAGCACATATTTTAAATTTTATATTTCTTTTTTCCTCTCTTCATCTCAATTACATTTGATAGCAAACTTTCAAAATTACTTTTGAATTTTTTTTTTTTTTTGAATTTTTTTGGCCAATCACTATGGAAGGTTCATCAAAAATAAAAAGAGGAAAATCATTCACTGCTTAAGAAGATGTGGCAATTTGTAGAGCTTGGTGTCACATTACTGAAGACTCAATTGTTGAAAATTCGTAATCGCATGCTCATTTTTTGGAAAGAATTTTTGAAAATTATTGCTTGCTGCAGAATGATCACTCGAAACTCAAGTGTCTATATCATCTCGATGGGGTATAATCATGAAATGTTGCACCAAGTTTCGTAGGTGTTTAGCACAAGTCGAAAATCTACATCCAAGTGGGGCGTCACAAGTTGATATGGTAAGATTTTATTTTCATTTATTATGTTAGTTTTTTTAATTTTGTCTCACATAAAAATTAACTAATTAATTAATTTAATATTTTATTAATATAGATGCTTCAAGCAAAACTGTTATATCATCAAGATGAAAACAAACATTTTGTTTTTGAATATTGTTTGCCAATCTTGCAAAACAATATCAAGTGGCAAAATATAACTCATACGAATACGGTGAAGTCAAGGATACATACACCATTTTTTTTTCCAATTTTTTAATTTTTTTATTTGTCTAGTCTGGAATAATATAAAATATATAATTTTTTTACAAACAGTTAAAAAAAGGTCACAAAAGACAAAAAATAAACAAAAATAAAATTACAAAAAAATCTATATCCAAACAATACCTACAAATTTGGAGAGAAAGTTAGCTGAGATTGTCAAAATAGCAAATGACTATTGGAGCACCATTGCTATAATTTGGCAAAATAGCACTATTTATTACCAAATTATAGCAATAGCAATGACATTATAGCAATAACCATTGGAGATGCTCTTATGTACCACACATAAATAAATTTGGACCATTAGATCTAAAAGTAAAATAAATCTAACTATTGATTGGTAATAATTAAAATCAGGTTAAGAAATCTATGTAGTTTCATAAAAAATAAGATTGTTTTCTATGGTTTTGAAACCAAAAAGTGATTTTCAACTTACCATAATAACTAAGCCACTGTTTGGGAAATGGGTTTAGGTGAGTTTGGGACTAAAATAGTCACAAAAAACAAAATAGGCATTTTAGCCCTAATAAGACAAAATATCACATCTAATCCATAATCATTATATTATTTCTATCACAAAAAACTCAAAAGTCCTTCCCAAATTAAGCTTTTTAGCCCCAGGCAAAAATAGCCAAAAAAATTAAAAAGTTAACTCACTTCCCAAACCAAAGTACACTTATTATTTAATATGATTATACTTACTATTTTTAATAACTATACTTACTATTCAATTATTAATAAAATACACTTAACATGCTATTCAGGTAACAGGTAAATTTAAAAAATTAAGTTATAATAAATTTTTAAAACCTCCAAAATAAATATAAAATTAAAAAAATAGAATTTAAGAAAAAAATATAAAAAATAAATGTGAATTTTATACATTTTATTATAATTTATGACATTTTATGAAATATAATTTTTTTTATTTATTTATCTACTTAATGGAGAAAAGAGTTTACATGTAATTTTCAATGAAGAAAAGAAATTATCTACTTAAATGAAATTAATGAAGAAAAGAGTGTACATGTAATTTTCAATGAAATTCTAAAAGCATTTTCGTTGTGATTTTTGACTAGTCCTTTTAAAACAAAAGATTAACAAAATTAGTCGCCATGTGTGGTTTAAATTTGTTGCATTATATGTTTATTTGTTATTGGCGTTGTTGGTTTTCCGTGTTACATTTATTTTGTTTTTTCTGTGACTACATGACACAAGGATAGTACCAATTTATATGTACTTTTCTGTATATATCTAGTTTTGTACATTTAGCTAAGGGTGTAATAATGGCCCGGGCCGGCCCAATCGGCCTTCATGGGCTCACGTTTTTTTTAGCGGGCCGGCCTGGCCATGGGTCAAAAAGTGGGGCTCAAGCCCAAGCCCACTTATAATAAGGGCCTGGGCTCGGGCCGCGGGCCGGGCCTAATCGGGCTTTTTTTAATATTAGAAATAAAAAATTAAAAAACAAAAATTATACTAGAGTATTTTAGTTACGATTAATGAAATGTTTTGTTTGGTTATGTAATGTTTCATGGTAATATTTAAATTTAATTATGTATGACTTATGTTTTTTTAATTATTAACTTATAACTAAAAAAGTATGCAATTATGTAATTTTTTTCTTTCGAAATGAATAATTATATATATATGAAATTGAAACTTTCAATATTGCAATATTAAATTATTTATATAACATTTATTGAATGAATAATTTTTATTTCAAAATGAAATAAAATATTCCAAAAATTGATATTATTAAATAAATTAGGTGTAGATTACTGATGATGGCATAGCAATTGCATCACTATAGGTCAAGTACATCCCAACTAGGTCGGCACGTATTAGCCTACAAATTATTTGCATTATACTCCACCTCAATAATCTAATACAAAAAAAAAAATCAAGAAAAAAATAAAATGAAATGAAATAGTAAAAAATAAATTGTTGATCAATCATCGGAGGAGACAAACATTTCAGTCGCGTTGCCCGATGATATGTCATCCAAATCATATTGAATTCACTCATTTTCACTAAAATTTTGTCTTCTTGTAAGCGCATTCATATGATCTCTGGATATCATCAGTGCCTCAACCATTTTCCGGTGAAAGCATGTTCCTGTAGTCACTCAGCACCGTTCACCTGCACTAAAAGCTGTTTCCGAAGCAACTGTAGAAATGGGAATAGTTAGTATATCACGGGCCATCTGTTCTAAAATGTCAAAATTATCGGAATCATCAACTGACGGGTTTTCCAAATAACGTTGTAGTTCATAACTACTTACACTTATATGTTGCGATATTCTTCTACTTTTTATTGCTGTAAAAATACTTAATCTCCCGCCTCGAGATTGGACTTCCAGTGTAGTGTGTAGGTGTATTTACAAATACAGCTGCCCTGTATTCTTGAAATAATCTGTTGCATGTTTGCATAATAGGGGCAAACTGTATTTGATCAGCGAAAATACGCTCTAAAAATTCTTGTAAACCAACTTCTTTACACCTAGGATCAATTATTATGGCTAAACCTAATAGATGAGGCAAATGATGAAAATATTATTGTTACATAATATTCATTACCCATATATTTTATAAAAACTTTAATTATTTCTGCTAGCATATGTAAAACAAATGGTGAAGTAGGAATATATATATATATATATATATATATAAGAAAATAATTTTGTTGAAGTATCGAAAACTTTTAAAAAATCTTTATATAAGGCTACTTGGCGCCAATTAAGTTCAGTGGGTGTCAGTACTCCTCTTATTATATGTTGAAAAGCCTGTCAATGGTTGATTCCGATAATTTTGACATTTTAGAACAGATGGCCTGTGATATACTAACCGTTCCTATTTCTATAGTTGTTTCGGAAACAGCTTTTAGTGCAGGTGGACAGGTGCTGAGTGACTACAAGAGCAGCCTTTCACCCGAAATGGTTGAGGCACTGATGATATCCAGAGATCGTATGTATGCGCTTACAAGAAGACAAAATTTTAGTGAAAATGAGTGAATTCAATATGATTTGGATGACATATCATCGGGCAATGCGACTGAAATGTTTGTCTCCTCCGATGATTGATCAACAATTTATTTTTTACTATTTTATTTCATTTCGTATTTTTTTTTTTAAATTATTGAGGTGGAGTATAATGCAAATGATTAGTAGGCTAATACGTGCCAACCTAGTTACGATGTACTTGACCTATAGTGATGCAATTGTTATACCATCATCAGTAATCTACACCTAATTTATTTAATAATATCAATTTTTGTAATATTTTATTTCATTTTGAAATAAAAATTATTCATTCAATAAATTTTATATAAATAATTTAATATTGCAATATTGAAAGTTTCAATTTCATATATATATAATTATTCATTTCGAAAGAAAAAAAATTACATAATTGCATACTTTTTTAGTTATAAGTTAATAATTAAAAAAACATAAGTCATATACAATTAAATTTGAATATCACCATGAAACATTACATAACCAAACAAAACATTTCATTAATCGTAACTAAAATACTCCAGTATAATTTTTGTTTTTTAATTTTTTATTTCTAATATTAAAAAAAAAAGCCCGACTAGGCCCGACTCGCGAACCAAGGCGCGAGCCCAGGCCCTTATTATGAAGTGGGCTTGGGCCCCACTTTTTGGCCCATGGGTCGGGTCGGGACGCTAAAAAAGCATGAGCCCACGAAGCCTGATTAGGCCAGGTCGGACCATTATTACACCCTTAAACACAGCACATGTACTGCATTGTTTAACAACTTGTTTTTTATTTTTTGAATTTAATTTTCCAAATTTTTTTTTACAACTATTATATTTTTTCAGTGTTTTTATGTTAGGTGCATAATTAAAGAAATTGCTTAGAAAATGAAAAGAAATACTTCAAATTATAATTTTTTGATCTGTGATTCTTGAAAAACCGAGCCAAACAAACTGATAACATTTCACAAATCACAACATAACATTTTCGTAAATTAATAGTTTTTTAGTGACAATTTTTTTTGGAATACGAAATTCATGAAGTCCTATATTTGATTTCTTCGTATATATTTTGTGGAAAAAATAGAGTTTTGCAAAGACTTTGATATTGATGTGTTCATGAGTGTGAAATGAAGATTTCAAAAGAGTTTTGACATATGTACAATTACTAGGGAACTTGTGAAACTTGTTTCGTAATGAGTTTTGAAAATATTTTTTCAAAATAAATTTAATAAATATATTACTTTCCACAAATTATAACAAAATATTTTCGTCAATCAAATTGCAACATTTTTTTTTCTCTGTCTATTTTTCCAAATTATGGTGAAGTACAAATTGTAGATTTTTTTTTTTGGTACAAATAATTTCACATATACACATCCGCGAAGTCCTTTATATGTATGCATACCAACAATATGTGCCAACAGTTTCATATTTATAGGTGACTTGCTGCTTGTACCGCTGCTGCATCACTTCACCTGACAGCATGTCAGGTGAAATCACATGATCACAAATTGCACAACAAATTTTGGAAGGGCAAAACTATCATTTTACTCATGTTCACTTTATTTATATTATTTCCTTTCACATCTTTTTTACATTTTTTTTTAAAAGTCAAAAAATTCTTTCCAAACATACTAGGGGTCATCCCCACGACCCGCATCGACTGGTGATTGGCCAATTTTTTTTCCAATCTTTTTTTTTTCTCCAGCTCCAATCACCAACCCCCATGTGTAAGGGTGGTGGGGGTGGAGAGGAGAAGGGGTCTCAATCACTTCCGAGTTTATAAAATGCTGTCATACTGGCCAAGCCAATGTCCTTTATGATGCACAATTAAAAGATGTATAAAATAGTACAATCGCTCACCCTATATAAAGACACCCAATTGAGTCACCAATATATATCGCTTAATATTCTCAATATTGTTACACCATGAACATTGCTTTCTCATCTTATAGCTTAATAATTTTCAATAAAAATTTGTTCAACAAGAGTACAAATTTTAGTAGAGAATAAATTATTCAACATTGACAATTATAAATTCATAATTTCACAAATAACATTGACAATCATTATTGTTTATATGACACAAATCATACATGTAAGTCTATCTTGTGTTTCAAAGCCTACAGTAATTTGTGAAGGTCTTTCCCTCCAACTCTTTACTGAAGAACCTTTGCTTGTAATCTGACAGTGTAAATTGTCGAAAATGAGCTGTTCTCCAGCGACACTAGCTCAGGCAATGGTTTGTACAATCTCTCTCTATTGCTCGAGTTGAAGAAAACATCAAAACACGCAGCTCCTCAAGGGGGTTCACTAACACTCTATGCTCCACACTTTTTTATTCATCATTGAAAATGATCTGCAAAAGAGTGCTTTTATTTAATAGAGAAAAATATAATAATTTAATAATAATAATGATAAAACGATACAAATTGATAAAAATAAAAATCAATAGGTAAGAAACCAACTGCTAGAAAAATAGAACTCCCAACAGTTGTTATGGATGTCAAATAAAACACAAAGGGGGTGAAGGCAAAAAAAAAAAAAAAAAAGGCACCCCAAAACAACTGAAATATTAGGATCAGATTTTTTAACCCATATAAGCAATAAAATTAAATTTTGTAGAGAAAAGGCATCTCGCAGAATTGTTCACCAAAAAATATTTCCAAAAATTCAAATATTTTCATCACGGAAGTTCAAATAAGAAAATCACAAATCAAAAAATGAAAACTATCCCATTTAGACCCTTAATTTATGTATTTATATCATTTTCACGACAACTAGCAAATGGTTAACAAAACTTTACTCTCTATTAATACAAAACCTATTAGAACCATGAGTCCAAGAAAGGAAAAGGAAAACAAAAACTAAAGCGATGGCAAGCATTGTAAATTATAGATTCATAATTTAGGATTGATGAATCTATAGCATGTGACAAATATATAGAAACAAAAGAAACAAAGATAAGTTCATGCCCTAACGACTACAAATTTTCAAGACATTGCTTGATTACTACAAAAGTAGGTTGAAACCCAATACAAATAAAGCCCTAGGCTTATACAAAACAAAAATAAGCGTTCAGCACCACTGTCCTCCCAACCTATCCCCTTGGCAAAGACATACTATAAGCACTTGAAAGTTGTTTTCACATAGGGTGACCTAATGCCCAGTAGATATAAATTTAATGATCTGTGTGATGCTCAACAAAGTCATATGATGAATGCATATGAAATGCTATTATAAAAATGCGCTCTCTCTTTTTCAAAACAATACAATGCCAAGTTTATATCACAGTTTATAAATCATTGCTTCCAAAACAGAAATTATGGTGGTAAATACACACTAGGAATTTCTAGATACGTGTCTGCAAGTAGACTATAAAAGTACTACCAAAGCCACTTTACCGGCAACTAACCCGAAGGATGGAATCCTAACCACGCGGATTTCTAAACTTTCACCAATGACGCAAAGGCCAACTTCATTAACCACAACCATACCCCCGAACCAGATTCACCAAGATATTCACTCATTTTTCTCAAAACGATGCTTTTCAATGCATAAGTATAAAACATATGTTCGATTTGAATGCATGAGTGAATGGGTTTTCGTTAACCTAGTTCATATGCAATCCACCAAAACTTCAGGCTCGAATTCTTCAGAATCCACCGAAGAACAACTCTCTTTTGTGTAGAACAAACAAATAATCCTTTGATGTATACTCTTTAAACCATGAGTTGAATACTCAATCAAAACATCAAAGAAAACTAGCAAAATATCCCCCAGATATAAACCCTAGAACCCAAGAAGAAGATCTGGAGAAGTAATCCTAGATTTGGAGCAACTTGCGAATTTATAGAATCTGAAATCGCGAGGTCCGCACGAGCGTGGGAATTGACGCTCGAGCGGGGACTATATGACGTGTTCCGCACTAGGGTGTACACTCAAGCGAGGAAATGGACCCTCGAGCATGAAAACACGGATCACAGTATATTTGCACTCATCAAACTTTTGAAACTCAGCATTTTCCGCTCGAGCGGGGTTTGCTTCGGGGGCGCTGCCCCTCGACCCCGCCGTGGCGCTGCCCCGGACCCGCCAAGGGGCGCTGCCCGCTAGACCCCCACGAGCTGACTGGGCAGCTCGATCCCCGTCATAATCAGCGAAGTAGCAATCTTGAAAGAATTAACATCACAAAACTTCTCTGCAAGGCACAATTCGGGTTGGATTCACATCTAAAAACTCATAGCCTTACTGAAATAAAAAGTGCGAAAACAAATACAACTGAAAGAAATTTTGTCAAATGGGATTGCCAAGAATAAAAACCTAACACACTAGAGCGACTCATCCACTGTTTGAGCGAATCCAAGATAAAACAGGAAAAACCTCCCTAGAAATACTAAACCTAACCTCTTTCAAAACACAACCTAAAGATCCCATTCACAACCCAAAGATTACATATAACAAGAACAGATGCCAACAACACCAATAGACACAAAATTCATAACCAAAGAGTATAAAAGGATAGAGTCTTAACCCGAGCTGCTATAGGCACCATATAGTGAGAATGCTGTTAATTTTCTTTTGTGCCTTTCGTTTTTCTAAATAGAAATCACAGGAAATTGATAACGTTGCAAAAGAATATTTATCTACAACTAAATGCAACTTTTGCCCATGCTTTTTCACTCCGGTGAGGAGTATACTGTGCAAAAAGACTATACCATCAAATTTATGCTTTCAAAACAAACTTATTAACACAAAAGAAGGGGTTTATAATTCACCCAAGCCATGTAAAGTTGGTAGGGTTCATAGTCAAACTGGGTTCCAAATCAAATTCTAAGAAGTTTGAACTCAAATTCAAATTGCAAAAGGCAGCTTTACCAATCTCAGTTGATATTGGCAATAATTTCAGAAAGTTAAGCGAAGCTAAAAGTTTTTTGAAACAAGAACAATCTTGGTATATATGCATGTACTTGTAACCGGAATGAATTACATTAGACCTAAGCCTAACTAGATAATAATTAAGTACATAATTAAGATCCTAATCATCCCTCATTCCATTATATTTAAACTAAATCAAAGCACTATTCATTTGAATTGGAACCAAGGGCAAAATAGTCTTTTTACCATTTTTTTTCCCTATAAAAATACCACTCATCTCCACTTGTTGAACACACATACACACATACACACTCACACACTACTCCCATGGTTGAGAGAGAAAAGAGAGAGTTTGGTGGTGGTAGAGAGGAAAAATTATGCAAACATCCTAGATAACAAGCAAGCCACATTACCACAATATCTTTTATATTCCTCTTTCAAATACATGTTTTTAGAGGTTTTAAACATTATTTTCAGATGTGTTCTAAAGGTGTTCTTGTGTTAAAAAAGAAAACAGTTGAGATTTGTTCCACCCTTGTGTTCTCTTAATAGGGTACAAAACTATCTTTTTCTACACCTATCTCACATAATTTCCAAAGGCACATCTTCAATCCAAAATTCTGAGTTAAATACATATTATTTAGCATATTTTCATCATAATAGAAGTGAAAAATTATCCATGATTACCCTCTTTTCTTACTTTTTTTTCTTCTTATTTCAAGCTTTGTGCTCAAAGAACCAGGATTTGCAGCCCACTTGCAAAAATTCTAAGAAAAATGCAAGAAAATCGCCTTAATCTCATTTTTATGTCAAAACCTTCCTTTAAGTGTTAGCTTTCATGAAAAAAAAAAAAGTTTTATCGAAAAAGAGTGAGCAGTTTGAGAGAAAACCTGATTTTTGTAACAGTTGACGAATCTAGACAGCGCTGGAGTATTTCGTAAATAACTAAAAATCTAAGAAAGCTATGCCAACAATTTCATATTTCCCAGGCATATAGGTGACTTGCTGCTTGTACCGCTGCAGCATCACTTCACCTAACAACATGTCAGGTGAAGTCACATGATCACAGATTGCACGACAAATTTTGGAAGGGCAAAACTATCATTTTACTCATGTTCACTTTATTTATATTATTTCCTTTCACATCTTTTTTACATTTTTTTTTAAAAAAAGTCAAAAAATTTTTTCCAAACATACTAGGGGTCACCCCCACGACCCCCATTGGCTGGTGATTGGCCAATTTTTTTTTTTTTTTTCTTCTCCTACAATCACCAATCCCCACGTGTGTGTAGGGGTGGTGGGGGTGGGAGGAGACGGGGTCTCAATCACTATATGAGTAAAAATCACATGTTCAATCTCCTCTTTTTCAACTCAAACAAGAATAATAACATTCTTTTAAGATTTCATCCATTTCCTTCATTGTTTAATTTAATAATCTCTAAAAGTTTCCATAATTTCAAACATATGTTTCTTTCAAAAAGCCTCATTTAAAAGCAATTTTCGTAGTTTCAATACTTTTCATCAACAAAATCATTCCAACAACATTTCAAAGGAAACCATCCCAAAACCCCTCTTTTATAAATCAATTTAAACCCAAATCAAATCCAATTCCCTCGAAGTGCTACACTATTCAAGGAGCATATAATAAAGCTAAATATCATATAAAACATTAAAGAAATCCCAACCTCAAACTAGAAAAGAGGAAGAAGCAAAGAACAATCCCAAACTGATGAAGAGAAACTCAAATTTTTTCAGATTAAAACGTTCCTCCCCTCGAGCTCTACCTTTAATCCCAATTCACGGAAGATTTAGGCAAGAATTTTAGAGAGATGAGAGAAATTGGGTTTAGAAACTTTACAGAGAGAGAGAGAGAGAGAGAGAGAGAGAGAGAGAGAGAAGTCAAAAAAGGATCTTTTTCCACAGCTTTATACAAACAGACCGCTCGAGCATTAGACACACCACATCGCTCAAGCGACCAAAACTAGGCTCGAGCGAATAAACCAAACTCCCAGAAGGTTAACCTTGTAGAATAGACCGCTCAAGTGCAGAATACAAGCTCTTAGTAATTCAGACTGCAAACAGGCCCCTTGGGTGACCAAAACATTGCTCGAGTGAAGAATACCCTGCTCCCAAAAGTTCTGACTGCAAATCCTGAATCTGGGAGAAATGAAAGACTGCTTGAGGGACCAACCCATTGCTCAAGCGAACCCAAGATAAAACAGGCAAAACCTCCCCAGAAATACTAAACCCAACCTGTTTCAAAACACAACCTAAAGATCCAATTCACAACCCAAAGATTACATATAACTAGAATAGATGCCAACAACACCAATAGACACAAAATTTAGAACCAAATAATATAAAAGGATCGAGTCTTAACCCGAGCCGCTATAGGATCCATATAATGAGAATGCTATTAATTTTCTTCTGTGTTTTTTTGTTTTTCTAAATAGAAATCACAGGAAATTGACAACATTGTCAAGAGAATATTTATCTACAACCAAATGCAACTTTAGCCCATGCTTTTTCACTCCAGTGAGTAGTATACTGTGCAAAAAGACTATACCCTCAAATTTATGCTTTCGGAACAAACTTATTGACACAAAAGGAGGGGTTTATAATTCATCTAAGCCATGTAAAGTTGGTAGGGTTCATAGTCAAACTGGGTTCCAAATCAATTTCTAAGAAGTTTGAACTCAAACTAAAATTGCAAAAGACAGCTTTATCAATATCAATTGATATTGGCAATAATTTGAGAAAGTTAAGTTAAGCTAAAAGTTTTTTGAAACAAGAACAAATCTTGGTATATATGCATGTACTTGTAATTAGAAGGAATTAAATTAGACCTAAGCCTAACTAGATCATAATTAAGATCCTAATCATCCCTTATTCCATTATATTCAAACTAAATCAAAGCACTATTCAATTGAATTAGAACCAAGGGCAAAATAGTCTTTTTACCATTTTTTTCCCCTATAAATATACAGTCACCCCCACTTGTTGAACACACATACACGCTCACACACTAATCCCACGGCTGAGAGAAAGAAAAAAAGACAGTTTGGTGGTGGAGGAGAGGAGAAATTGTGCAAACATCCAATCTAGATAACAAGCCAGCCACATTACCACCGTACCTTTTATTTAGCTCTTTCAAATACATCTTCTTAGAGGTTTTAAACATTATTTTCAGATGTGTTCTAATCTATGAAGCACCGACACGTCCCCAGGCATTGCGTACGAGTGTTGGACACATGTCGGACACTGACACGCGTCGAACACGCGGTAGACACGTGTCCGACACTCTCTCTAACGTGTCTCTTTTTTTGTTTTGAAATCTTCCAGTTTGACAAGCCATGGACATGGCGGGACACTTTCCGGACACGCCTGAGGGGGATCGAAAAGCCCTAACTGTTGGAGAGGAGACAGAGAAAGAGAGAAGGAGATCGACGGAGACAGGAAAAGAGAGAAAGAGAGACAGAGAAAGAGAAAGAGAAAGAGAAAGAGAAAGAGAAAGAGATCGAGGGAGGAGAGGAGAGAGAAAGAGATTGAGGGAGAGAAGCCTGACCTGTTTCAGATCAATCCAAGAAGCTGAGGTATTCTGCTTCTTCTCTTCTTCTCCATCTTCTCTGGTCTTCTTCTTCTCCTCTTCATTTTCTTCCTCTCCTCCTCCCTTTCTTCTCTCCCTTTTCTGACTCTGTCTGTCTCTGCTTTTTGACTTCACGCTCTCTCACCTCTATTTTCTCTTTTATATTTTTTTTTCAACGTTGTCTCTCCCTTTCTTTCTTTCTTTTTTTTTCTTTTGTTTTATACTTATTTTTTTTGTTAAACTTAAAATTCATAAAATAAATTATTTTTATCTTAAAAAACTCATTTTTTATTAATTTTTTTTTAAAATTATGTTATTAATTTTATTATTATTGTGATTGTATAAGAATTAATGATTTTATTTTTATTTTAGACATATAATAAATAAATAAAATTATATATATTAAACGTGTCCCCAGCGTGTCGTGTCCCTTATTTTTTGAAAAATGGCGTTTTCGAGTGTCCGTGTCGTGTCCCGTGTCCGTGTCCGTGCTACATAGGTTCTAATGGTTTTCTTTTGTTAAAAATGAAAAGAGTTGAGCATTGTTCCACCCTTACTTGTGCTTTCTCTTAATAGGTATAAAGCTATATTTTTCTACACCTATCTCACATAATTTCAATAGGCACACCTTCAATCCAAAATTTTGAGTTAAATACATATTATTTAGCACGTTTTCATCATAATAGAAATAAAAAATTATCCATAGTTACCCTCTTTTCTTACTTTTTTTCGTATTTCAAGCTTTGTGCTTAAAGAACTGGTATTTGCAGTCCACTTGCAAAAATTCTAGAAAAATACAAGAAAATCTCCTTAATCTCATTTTTATGTCATAACCTTCCTTTAAGTGTTAGCTTTCATGAAAAAAAAAAAAATTATCGAAAAAGAGTGAGCAAGGGAAAATCCAATTTTCGTAACAGTTGACGAATCTAGACAGCACTGAAGTATTTCTTAAATAACTAAAAATCTAGGAAAGCTATGCCACTTCTGAAAAATATTCTAAAAAGTAGATAAAATTTTCTACAAACTATGCAAAGGCAAGGTTTAGGAAAAATTTAAAAATGTCTCTTTAATTGCAATATTTAAAGTGCACCAAATTTGAAAATTTACTTTTGTTGATAAATTTATGTTCTTAACTTCATGCATGTGCTTATTATCACTTGTTCATATCTTAATATGATATTTGCATGTGTTATAGTTACGTTCCTTACAATAGTCCTTTGGTGATACTCATGCTTATATAGAAATTATTATCTTAATAAATTTGTTCTAACTTTAACATAAAACATCTAACTCAACGGGAAACTTAATTGGGATGGTAACTGCGCTTCGATCAATTGAATAATGTTATGAGATAATATTGTATTTGAATTGAATCGGTTGGCGGGACGTGTTCCCTATTTGAAGTAAAGTCTTGCGCAAGTGGTATTTCAAAACCATTGAATGAATTGGTTATATTCGGACCCTAGGAGCTTGGTGTAAGGAAGGAATGGGCAAGGCCCTTTTACCGTCTCTTTTGAGGTCCTCAGTTGGCGCTACACGGTATGTAACAGTTGTAGGCATCCAGAGTAAAGTCTACAAAGCAACAAAAGAGGAGACCTACCAAATAAACCAAGTTCGATTCTTGTGGTTGGAAGGATAAAATCTGTTTGGAGGATTTCTAAATGTAGGCACCTAACCTTGTAACTCTCTAATTGTTTACTTGTTCATCATGTTTAAAATATTTAGTTGTATACTTGTAAGTGTATTGGATTGGGAAAAAAGGAAGGGATGTGTGTTCATTTACTGGGCATTCCAAACTCATGGCATTTCATGCAGGTGTTGAAGAAACATAAGGGGCTGACGAGGAGCTGAAGGCATTTGAAGATTTCTGGCTATCTTAGACGAAGTGAGAAGCCATTTTGTTACAAGTCCATCTGTGCTTTTATTTTCTTTTTGGGATTGTAATCATGATGGAACTTGTTTTGTAATTGAAATTTGTTACTCTGCAATTATGATTTGCTTATATATATAAATCTTTTTGTAATCCTATACCTATATCCGCATTCCATATGAGATCTTGTGTGAATACTTCTTAAGATTTGTCAAAAAGATACCTTACTATCTAAAGTGGTTGGACTTAGAATGAAAGCTATATTGACTCCTATGACCTTCCAGAGATCTTACTTGGTTATTGACCAAAGAACTCTTTAGTGGCGTTGCCTTGACCTCAAACCTTAGATTTGAGGCGTCACGACTTAGTATCAGAGCCTAAGTTCAACCCTTAACCTGTGTAACTTGATTTGGCACTCTAGTTACCTTTTTCCTTATACACTAATGTATTACTATAACACTATTATTTAATATTAACAAGAGACTAATAATAGATTTCCTTTAACGTAGGATGGCCAATAACCCGTCAAACGTCTTGTACCACGACCTCGGGGGTTATTACCCCTTTCAAGGGAAACAACACATTGAACTTCTTGACCTGCAAGTTTATGACCTCAAGTGTAAGAGCGGGAAAGGAAAGGTTAATCGAAGAGGTAAAAAAGTTGGAGCAAGTGCATCCCTATCTCACCCCGATCAAAAGAGGGCCATGATCCGACGCCAACTCGAGAGCCAGTATCGGGCCTCCAGCATGCACCTGAGCCTGAGAAAGACGACCAAATATTTATAGAAAT
Organism: Camellia sinensis; assembly: GCF_004153795.1. Lineage (NCBI taxonomy): Eukaryota > Viridiplantae > Streptophyta > Magnoliopsida > Ericales > Theaceae > Camellia > Camellia sinensis. The sequence goes on along the minus strand of NW_021026219.1, from coordinate 1,835,561 downwards.
AACTTTCGAGGCACTATAGAACGGGCTACGGTTTTGGCACATTCCACAAGCTGAGAGCTGGGACTTTTATTATCCGAAGCTAGCACTTGAACTAAGGTTCCGCCCAACTAGATTAATTGAGCTTCCCTTTGATCATGCCCCCGACTATCAAGAGTAGGAGATGCGCAGGGATCACCATGCTTCACGTTGGGGCAACAAAAGTGTTATTAAAGGTGCGCCTAAGCGAACACTTAGGCCCAAGTCCCGCCCAGGCCAAGGTTTATGCCTTGTAGCGTTCCAGGCCAGACAACTGTAATAAGGTGCCTAATTGGCCCAAGGCTTGCTTTAATTGGTTTTGTTTAAAATTAAACCATTGATTTAATTGGTTTTGTTTAAAATCGAACCATTGATTTAATATGGTGCAACTACAGAAGATCCCTACTCTTATTACAGATGCCAATACATTAGGCATTCAACCCCTAATCAATTATAGAAGAAAAATTAGCCCTAATTCCTAATCTTCAAAAAACACTAAATGTTTAACATTTCATTTTATTTATGTTGAATCCTAAATTATTTAATTATATTAAATTATATTTTTTTTTTCCCGTACAAGGTGTGCCTCACTTCGGTGAAGCTTGTGCCTCACCTTGCGCCTTGCGCCTTGAGCCTATGCCCTAGGAGACCTTGGCGCCTTGGTGCGCCTATTACCTTTAATAACACTGGGCAAGCAATTACCTTATCTCAGGAAAACGACCCAACAGAGGGCCCCGACTAGTCCAAAAACCACCAGGCTTAGATTTGTAATTAGGAACCCCTAGTTATGCGTTGTAAACTTATGTGCCAATATATGTGTAGTACTTTCTAAACTCCAAGAAAAAATGGATTCTACTATTCTGCCTATTCCCTCTTTAACTGTCCCAATTCTTCCAAAATCTAGTTTCCAAAATGATTAGGGATTTCAGTTCTTGCAGGCATTGGCCCAACCTCTATGTAATGGTTCCTAGGTACAGCATTTCTGCGTTGCTGTTCACAGCCCTGGTTGTTATTGCTCATTTTTTGGTAGCCCTGGGTAGCCGTTGGCACGAGTATCCACCATTCTGTTCATAATTTGGTGAGGTGTAAATTGTGTTCTACTTACAGAGGCGATTCCTCAAGAGTAATTTAATTAATCTTGAAGTTAAATTATCCTAGGGTGTTTGAAACAATAAAGCATGCAATAGACGACGGATACACGAAATCACATACCAAACCCGAGGGTAGAGGAGAATTGGCTCCGCTAGATTGAGAAAATGTTGGATACAATGGGAATTACCGAACATGCCGACTGAATTGCCCTAGCTGTATATGAATTGGATGATGAAGATGAAAAGTACTTGCGACATTTCAACCTTGACTTGGGAGCAATTCAAGGAACCATTCCTGAATAAGTATTTCCCAAACACCATCAGGTAGGAACTTTGGAGTTTCAGAGACTGGGGGTGACATATTGTGAGACAATAACTTCAAATTATGAGAGAGTTTTACCGGGTAATGTATAATCCCATTTTTTCTTCCAATTGTATTCTGGTATGTTTCTTTCTTATATTTATGTATTTATTATGATTATGATTTTATTTTATTTATTTTATTTTAAAAAGATGTAAAAAGTTTAACCATTAGATATCATCTTGCGAGGAGAGTTGACTACCGGACATTCCATGATTTGACAACTTGGTCTAACTTGACAAACGGAAATCAATTTCCAGTGACTATACGATTTTATAAAATGCAAGCAGAAGCTGAGGTAGTTTAGAAAATTCTCCAATCAATGCACAATCCCAATATAGCCAATATTTTGGACTTGGATGTAGACTACCAAAATGGCTATATTGCCATAATATTTGAAAGATTCAACCCAAGCTTCAACAATTGGTTAAACATGCAATTGAATATTTAGTAGTATAATTCTAATGGCACAATAGTCATTTCCATGACTAAAAGAATTCCTTACCCATTTCAGTAATACAATGTTTATTAAATTTTACAGTTTGTTATAAATTTAAACAAGACTGGTTGTTTCTTTCATTAATTTCTTTTTTTGTTTTATTTTATTTAAAAAAATTGACTTTTTTGCTTGATTTCATGTGGTTATGTACGTATTTATATAATTTCAGGGATCACAAATGGCATTTGAGCTCTTCATTACCAAGGACTATACCATGATAACTTAATAAACGGTGTTATAGTGTCAGAAACCAGTACCATTAAACTAGTAAACTTTAACTATAAGCAAGATATAGGTATACTAAACTTATAAAATATGTTTTGAACTAGTATCCTATATATTTACTCCATTTTCTAAATTTGCTGCTTAAATATATATGTATTATGCATGCTATAGTTGATTTCGAATACAGAATGAAAAAAGATCTTGATGGTCTCAAGTTTTTGGTATTGCAAGTCGTAAAATAACATCTCACTAAAGATGGTAGTGAGGATGAACATGTTGTTTTATCTCTCTTTTTTCATCTTGAAAATGAATTCCCTGGTCTAAGTATAAATGGTGGCACAAGGTACTAAACTTTTTTTAAATCTAATTTTTGCCTCCTCTTGTTCAAAGCAAAAACTACTGATTTGGTTAATTTTTGTGTTTTTTATATTTATTTTGTAGAACATATGCTTACTTCATGTACCACAATCCCTTATTCAATGATGGGAATGATCGTTACAACATGATCCATAAGTTCTGGGGTTATAGCATGATTAATAAGAGTAATTTATGTACCATGATGACATTAAACACGGACACTGGATACATGATCAATTAGTGGACGAGGGTACCGGCAGATTTTATATTTCACAAGTTTACAAATAAGGTGAAAACCCAAGATCGATACTAACAGGATGTTTGATTTTTATCTTTTTTGAGAGATGTCTATCCTCATTTTAGAAAGGTAAATTTGTATTTTTTAAATTACTAATAGTTATTAATTTTTATTTTTGACTGCTTTATTTTATTTGATAACGTACAGAACAATGGAATTGACGAATCAACAATAGAAAGGTACTTGAACAAATTGTTTTCTGATGCCATCCCAAAATTATATATTGAGTTCGTCAAAAAGATAGCTTGTCAATACTCAACCATGTCTAAGTAAGCAAATAATCACATTATTTGCTTGTTAGTCCAAATAGGTTCACCGACTTATTGTTTACGCTGTTTCTTTCTTTATAAAAGTATGAAATTGTCCCATTTCCGAACCGGGTTTCCTTCCTTCCCATAGGAAGAGTTTATGAAATTTTGCTTCACAGAACACTGAGCTTGGGAGTAAGAAAGAAAGAAGTTACTACTAGTAAGAAACAGCACAAACAATAAGTCGGTGAACCAATCTTTTTGACAAATTCAAAAGATAATTTCGAAATGAAATCAGGAAACAATTTATTCAAGAACTTTTCTATTCTTGATTCGTCAATTCTACTGTTCTGTACGTTATCAAATAAAATAAAAGTAAAAAATAAAAATTAATAACCATAAACAATTTAAAAAGTACAAATTTACCTTTCCATAATGAGAATAGGCATCTCTCAAAAAAGACAAAACTCTAACAGCCTATTGGTATCGATCTTTAGTTTCTCCTTATTCGAAAACTTGTAAAATATAAAATATGCCGATACCCTCGTCCACCAAATGATCATGTATGAGGTGTACTCGTCTAATATCATCATAGTACAAAAACTATCCCTATTAACCATGCTATAATCCCATGACTTATGGATCATGTTATAACGATAATTCCTATTGTCGAACAAGCGATTGTGGTACATAAAGTAAGCATACGTTCTACAAAATAAATATAAAAAAATACAAAAATCAACAGAATCAGTATTTTTTTGCTTCGAGCAAAAGAGGGCAAAAATTATGTTTAAAAAAAATTTAATACCTTATGCCACTATTTATACTTAGATCAGATAATTCATTTTCAAGCTGAAGAAAGAGAGATAAACCAACAGGTTCATTCTCATTATCATCTTTAATGGGATACCTTTCTACAGCTTGCAATATCAAAAACTTGAGATCATCAAAATCTTTCTTCATCCCTTATTCGAAATCAATTATAGCATGCATGATACATATATATTTATGCAGCAAATTTAGAAAATAAAGTAAATATATAGGATATTAATTCAAAACATATTTTATAAGTTTAATATACCTATACCTTGCCTATATTTAAAGTTCACTACCATTTATGATCTCTGAAATTAAATAAATATGTACATAACCATATAAAAAATCAAACAAAAAAGTAAAAATAAAATAAAATAAAATAAAAAAGAAATTAATGAAAGAAACAACTAGTCTTACTTAAATATATAACAAACTGTAAAATTTAATAAACATTGCATTATTTGAGTGAGGTAATGCATTCTTTTGTCATGTAAATGACTATTGTGCCGTTAGAATTATACTCACAAATATTCAATTGCATGTTCAACCAATTATTGAAGTTTATGTTAAATCTTTTAAATATTATGACAGTATAGTCGTTTCGGTAGTCTACATCAAAGTCCAAAACATTGACTATATTGGGATTACGCACTAATTAGAGAATTCTATGAACTGCCTTAGTTTCTGCTTGCATTTTATAAAATTGTATAGTCACTAAAAATTGATCTTCGTTTGTCAAGTTAGACCAAGTTGTCAAAGCATGAAATGTCCGGTAGTCAAGTCTCCCCGCGAGATTATATCTAATGGTTAAACTCTTTGCAACATCTTTTTAAAATAAATAAAATAAAATAAAATCATAATCACAATAAATACATAAATATAATAAAGGAACATACCAGAATAATTGGAAGAAAAAATGAAATTATACATTACCCGATAAAAAAACTCTCATAATTTGAAGGTTATTCTCTCGCAATCTCTTGTTAAATTTCTTTCTCTGCTGTGTACTAGTGGCATTTCAACGAGAACAACACGAGAGGCTTCAACACTTCATACTTCTTTTTTCTACAATAGTCTTCGAGAAATTTACTATAACATCCCAAAATTTACAATTAATTTTATATTATCAACCCATTATTTAAGTGCGAAAACTGTAAAAACATAAAATACAACAATCTCATAAATAGGAATAGTTCTCTTTTTCTCATTGGATATCTTATTTGGAAGTTACAAAATACATTCATTGTTTTTACACAAACCATGACACGTAAATCAACTAAGAGAATTAAAGTAAACAAATAAAATATCCTACGGGCTTGCATCTTTCAAGGTTAAGAACCCTGGTACAAAAAGGGATGGACCTCTATCCCATACATAGAAGTTCAAAAGTTGAAAACAAACAGTACAAAAATGAGATTGGTGTTCCAAAAAGATCTCCAAGATCATTCAACGAGGGGTAAGCATATCATTGTAATTTGAAATGTTTTTCTACATAGGGATGAGCATTGGGGCCCAGTAGAGATAAATTTAACAAGGTATATATGCCTTAATATGATTATAATCATGCTATGCAAATGATATGCCCTACCAAAATATAGTTTCTTTCCAAGAATCATGCCATGCATTTTTCAGAATTCATAAGCCAATCAAATGAGCTTTCATTTCAACAAAATATAGGACAGTAAATACGACTCCGGGCGAAAGACATTGTCAAGTGGGGAGTTTGGCTGGGGCGGCACATCTCTTAGAGCACTACAAATACCATTTTACTGGCTCTTAACTGGAAGGAAATTGGAACAAGCCAACTTAATTCTCAAACAACTACAACCCTTAACCGGATTTATCAAGGTATTTACCCCATTTCAACATATCCATCAGTTTCAAAATAATAGCACAATGTCAATGTAAAGCCATGAGAGTGCAATGGATGGATGCATGAATTCACAAAGTTCTCCAATTTTTCCTAATTTCATAATCATTTTACAACTAAGAAGCATGGACACGAACATGGACACGCCGACACGTCTATTTTCAAAAAATGCAGGACACAACACGTGGGGGACAAGCATAAAATATATAATACTTTTTGTCTGGTGAACAGATTTGGGCAGTGGAAGTGCAATGAACAGGTGATCCTCTACTGACATAAACAAATCTTTCAAAATTCTTTGAAAATCTTGAAATTTGTTCACAAAAATCTGTTTACAAAACTTTCAGAAATGAAAATTACAAAATCTGTACACAAAAATCTGTTTACAAAATCTTTCAGAAATGAAAATTATAAAACCTGTTTACAAAAATATCTTTACAAAATCTCGAATACTAGCATGCACTAGATTTCTCAATTCAGAGAATCCAAAACAGATATATATATATATAGATATACATATACCTTCACATAGAGAACATAACTCAATTTGCATAGAGCAAACACTAGCATTGCTGTAATTCTTATATTAGTAGAGAAAAGGAAGCACTAAAATATTTACACATATAAGCATATGTTTTAACGGTTGATATAGTGCGACAACCCAGTGCAGTCAAGTCCCAAAAACATCACCAAAAACACAACGAAGATCAGGGGACTTTGTTTAGGGGACTCTGTTTTCAATTACTCAAAGAACGTCTGAATTTAGAAGACAGAGTTCATACATAAATAAAAAACAGAGCATAGGACTCATGGTTATCAGATCCACACACCCCACCACCAAACAACTCGGTTATTGGTAAAGTGCTCTCGGTAGTTCAAAGGAAGCCCTAAAACCGCCATCTCTTGTATGTAGGGGACTTTCTTTTTAATTACCCAAACAAAAAAGTCTGATTTTAGAAGACAACTTGAAATAGGAAAGTGGTCACAGAGAGAGAAAGAGAGAGAGAGAGAGTTCATACATATATGAAAATCAGAGCATACGAATGCATACATACAGAAATAGAAACAAGAGACGCTGAAGAGAGAGAGAGAGAGAGAAGAAGAGCTTACCTGCGGTTGGGGCGATCGTCGGAGGAGGGACTGCTTTTCCGTTGGGCTTGGCGGACTCTCGTCGTCGCTTGCTTCATCTTCCTCTTCAGATCAAAGCTACTACTATTTTCTTGTCTTGAACGAAGAGGTCTCTTCATCTTGCGTGTTTGATGTAGCTGAACACCTCTGGATAGTAGACCCTCTGTGATGGGTCTGATAATATTCCTGATAATATTCCCATCAATGTCTGACATAAAGCTGGGTTAAAGACAAAACAAAGACACGTCAATAGGGGGCAAAAGGGTCTTTTTATACTGCAGCTGGCACATATTACGTTAATTCTGCCAGGCACTATATATATAGGTTTATAAGGTGAAAGTTGTAGGGTTGGTTTGGAACGTGGTTGACTTTTTGATTTTTTTAGTTATTTTATTTTGGGTTAAAATATTTGATTTGAGAAGGATTTTTTAAATTTTGATTTTTTTTTTGAGAAAAGAATGTAATGATTATAAATTGAATGAGATATTTTGTTTGCTGTGGTTAAAATAACATATTTTGTCTTTTATAGCTATTTTAGCCACAAACTATCTTGCCAAACGAACCCGTAGGCTTTTTGACTTTTTTTAATTAGTGTGTCCGATTTGAATTTTTTAGATTAAGTTCTTTGAAAATTAAGGCTTGGTTTGGCATAATAAAAATAAGTCAAAAAATCACTATCCTATTTAAGTCACATCCCCTTATTTAAGTCACATCATGTCTCTACCACATCGCTTCAAATTCAACTCATATCTAACCCATATTTCATAAAAAGTCAAAAAATACACTTATTTAGTTTATTTCAAACAACCCATAAGTTTTTTAATTTTCGTATTTTTTTTATTTTTAGTGAATATTTTTAAAATTTTAGATATTTTTTTACTTTTTTAGATGTACCTTACTTACATATATCTAAAAAGTAAAAAATTTGTGAAAAAATATTTTAAAAAATTAATAAATACATAAAAATACTAAAAAATGTATTAAATTCTCATATTTTTTTTTTTGAATTTTTAGTATTTAATGAATTTTTAAAATATTTTTTTCACAAATATTTTACTTTTTAAGTATATTTCTGTTAGGTATGTCTAAAAAGTAAAAAAAAAAATTACTTAAAATATTTAAAAAATTTCAATAAAACAAAAAAATACGAACGAATTTTCTGATAAGTGTTTTTTGAAAAACCTAACCAAGTAAGAAGTGGGTTGACTTTTTGACTTTTAAGTTTTTTTTGGATTATTTTAGCCTGGGCTAAAAGTTTGGTTTGGGAAGGGCTTTTTAACTTTTTGGTTTTTTTCTGAGAGAAGAGTGCAATGATTATGGGTTGAATGTGATGTTTTGTTTTTTATGCCTAAATAGCCTATTTTATCTTTTGTGGCTAAAATAGGCAAATTAGCCCTTCCCAAACGGACCCTAAGCTGAATAACTTTTTAATTTTCTGACTAAAATAATTTCTTGCCAAACAAAACCTAAATTACTTGACTAAATTTATTGAATAAATAAATAAATAACACCTATTAAATAACCTCTTTTTAAAATATTATAGGAGTAAAATCTTATCAAAACTTATTGACTATTAAAACCTTTTAAAATATTTAAAAATTTATATTGATTTTGATTTTTGAATTTAAAAAAAAATTAAGGTAACAATTAAATTTATTTTCTATGGAATTTAAAAAAAAAAGTAATTATAAGTTTTATAGAATTAAAATATTTGTATATTAAGCTCTTACTTTTTTCTATAATTTTATAGAATTTTAAATTTATATATAAAATTTTATTTATGACAGATAATACGAAAAATTGAACAGAATTATTATATTTTTTTACAAATAATATGTTATTTTCTCCCATGCATAGCACGAATCATGTCACGTCCCAATTTTCAAAGATTAATTAGGCAAAAACTAATTAACCTAAGCATAAAATTTTTAAGTGAAAACTCCATTTATTACTTAATTCATCCTCAAAATCACTTTCCTCAGCAAATTCTCATTTGATTCTGAGAATTTGACTTACCTCGTAAAATGTGCCAGTTATCATTTTCTTAAAGTTAAGAATGATTTAAGTGACAAAAGAAGTGTTTTGGTATATAACTGACTTGCCTTGAGAAACGAGTAATTCATTATTTTTAAAAAATAATTAAATGTATTTTTTTTAAAAGCATGTGAAACACTTAATTAAGGCCAAGTTTGGGATGTTTCAAAAAAGTCAAAAAGCTAAAAAGTTACTCAAAAAGTTAAAAAGTTAACACTATTCACCAAAAGTCAACAATTACGGCTGCACAACTCCCAATTCAAATTTTTCCCTACAAATCAATTTTTACAATTTTTTATTACACATTTATTTTTATAAAGTGATTTGATCCATAAAAAGTCAAAAAGTTAACCCAAACATCCATATTTTCAACCTCAATTTTTTAGTCCAAAAAGACAAAAAGTGCACTTATTTAGTCTTCCCAAACTTGGCCTAAATAAATTAATCTCACGGGCACATATTTCTAGAAAATGAAATACGACATAGTATAATAGATGATATGTTATGTTACATACCCGACATTAATTAATACAAATATTTCGACAAAAAGGTATAAAGGCACACAAGCCCAATTAACCTAGGGTCTAAACTTAACAAAAATAAATTACGTCCCGGTGCTCATATCGGCGGGGAGTCTACCAATACCTACACAATGTAGAGGAGTGAGCAAAGACACTCACCCAACAGTAATCTCATATCTACATTATTAAGCATGCAAGTATAGTGATAGAATATATAATACAATACACATGTCATATTCTCAAATTCTATTACTCAGTCTTATTAAATTCGTTTTACTTAATTAACTCACTGTATAATTAAATTAAAGAAATAATCTAAAAACAACAATTGCCAACAGGGCTTCAATAACCTGCCAACTGAGAAATAAACCCAATCTCATAAACACATACCATGTTTGAACTGTAAATAAATACATACTAGGTCATACCCTGATCACGCCACATGCTCCCTTCGAGCTGCGTGTTAGAAAATCCATACCATCCTCTCCAAATGCTATTATTCCTCTCAACTACGCAGTGTCCATTCCAATCCACAGATAGTTGGATCCACTATCTCCTCAATATTGGCTATAAGCCTATAACCTGGGCCAAGCCTGTAAAATCAATAAGATGAAGAGAGGGACCTGGTATGTAAAATCAATAAGCCTATAACCCTGGCCAGATAAGTATAGTAAATCCCAACATCGTTTATTTAATACTTAAGTAAAGTTCCACTTTTCCACACTAGGAATATTTTTCAACACTTAGCCACTTTCTCAACAATTCCTCATTCTAGCTAATTTTATCCAATTGCCCCCATGGCTATAATATTAAATATACTCCTAGTGTGGCATTACCATTTGTTCTATTAAGTCCCAAATCATTAAATAATTCAATTAAGTTACTAAACTAACTTAATCATAAAATAATCATTAAAATACATATTTAATGAAACTAGTACGTAAACTAACTTGAGATTTATAGTAAAAATATCAATCACCATCAAATCAAGCCATCTTTTAAACTAAATCAAATTATTCCATGATTAATCTAACTAAACTACTTTCTCCAATTTTTCAATAATTTAAATAATTCAAAAAAAAATCAGAGTTGATCAAATCACTTGTTCTTTATACCAATTGCCTTCTAATATGCCATAAAGTACACTTTTTAACATTTGAATTTATGAAATCATGCAAAACTATCACTTTTAAGGGTTTCATAATGATACCTCAACTCTAGTTTAAAAATGAGTTATTAAGCATAAAACAAAGCATGAATATGAATTTAGCTTAATACATTCAAAACATGGATCAATGGAGCATTAGTTTCAGCGATTAAAATATATACAAAACAAATCAAGAATACAAAACTAACTCAAAACTTTTCATGCTAGAAATCATACTTTTAGTTTTAAAATCAACAAAAAAAAAATAAAAAAAATAGAAACCCTAACATACTTCTAATGGAGATGTGAACCTTCAATGAAGCTTTGATTCACAATAAGAAGGGAAAAGATAGAGTTGATGGTTGTAATGATGCAAGTAAACCACAAGCTTCAATAACACACCAAACTTACAAAGTGTTCTTCAATATTCTTTTTGAAACTCAATCAAAACCCTCTATTTAAACTCATAAGTGACAAACTAAAGGCATAACTTCAATAATTTACCGCTAATATGTAACAATAGAAACCAAGACTTAGGTTTCAAGCAAGGCTTCAACAAGCAGTTGTGGTCGCCATAACAGTTGCGGTTGCGAAGTGTAAAGATCGTAGTATAATGGTTGCAGTAATCGGAACTGTGAATTTTTTTTATTTTTCACACAAAATGAAAAAAAGTTACCCGATACACATTTTTTTTCTTCAGAATCACATTTACTGGGGTTTAAAATAGATTTTTATCAATTTTTGTCAGTTTTCAAGTATGATCAAATATATTTCATATTTTTAAATCACTATAAAATAATAAGTTTTTTACATTTTATTTCAATAGTTAATGACTTTATATGTCATAAATCTATATTGTACCTCTTATTTTTATTTATTTTTTAAGAATAATTGATTTTAAATGTCTACAAAATTATTTTTTACCAATACCTAAACTTACTAAATAAAAAATGTTTATAATTATTAAATGAAATGATTATAAAAATAAAAATTGAGACCTACAAAAATTATTTTTGAGCTATTGAATATTGGAGAATGTGTATAATGTATAATTTGTGAATTTTTTTTTTTTTTTTTTAAAGGAAGTTCAGAATATTGTAAGTGTGTTTAACGATGTATAACGGGAGGTTACGATACTGCTATAGCCGTTACGTAACACCGAAACAACCGTTATACGTGTGAATTTTCGTCACACCGCAAAAGCGGGTGTAATAGGTAGTGCCTACCGCCACAACCGTTACGTAACGACTGCAACCGTTATGTAACACCGCTTTATGAAACCTTAGTTTCAAGCTTGTGTCAAGGAATAATGGAAGAAAGAAAATCAAAAATAAATAAAGAGAGCTAGCCCCGATTTTAGGGGGGAAAAATGAGAGGAGACGAAGCTTTTTGTCTCACTTGAAAGTCTAACAACAAATAATAATAATTCATACTTAATCATTAATTAATTTTATCAATCCAAAGGCATATAATAAATTTTCAATAAGACAAAATAATCACAACCCTCCATTCAAATAGATATTTTGATTATCAAGTTTATACATTTCTCAACACACTTAGCAAAAGTAAGCTAATTCATTCTTCTTTGATGTTTTGTGTAAGCTGTAAGAACTTCTGTAAGGGAAGTAAGTTTCTAAAAAACGAGAAAGACTTTTAGAGAGAGATGAAGAAGGTTTCAATCAAAGGGCTTGGAGAACCTCAATATTGTTCAAAATTGATTTATTAAACTATTTTTCTTTTTCTTTTTAAAGTCTTAACTCAAATCTGTAAAAAATAATATAGTTTTTATACGTTTTCTGTACTAGAATTTAACAAAATTTGCATGGTCAAGTAATAATAATAATAATAAATTATACACAAGTAACACACAATTAGTAGTTATCGGACTCGGAGAGTCCATCTCTCAAATCTCAAGTCAGATCAAGCCCACATGCACGCATAACTAGAAAATCAGTGCATTAAGGCAACTCCAAGTCGAATTAGGCACGAACACACAACTGGGAAAGATTTGTTGGTTCAATTTTGACACGACTCCAAACGAAAACAAGGCCAAACGAAAGAAGGCAAAGTAAAAATCAATCGAAACGGATACAAATCCCGTTCGAAAAGGCAAGGGTCAGGTTACGACCCAAGCCGTTACATATTCCCTGTCATTTTTCAGAAGTGTGCGGCATACATAATGTTGAACAATAATGATTATGCACCTTGGCACTAACATCCAAAATATCACATAAAATAATTGTATAAACTTTAACATATCTAAATAGAAAATATGAATGGAATTTTTATCTATATATAATTGGACAAACATTAACATAGAATACAATAAAACTGAAGAACTTATAGGATGACAAGTACTTTTATTTCATCATAAATATACTTTTTGTAATTTCATCTATTTTTTTAGCTTTACCAATTAAATTATGAGATATATTTCTTATTGATAACTTAAAATATATAATTAATGACATAACAAATGCTAGAGTGCTCGCGGTTCAGGTTGGGTCGGATGACATTCCATCCGCCGTCGGCCCAAAAGTAGGCGGATTGAAAAAAATCAATCCGCATCCGTCCACTTAGTTGGCAGATGCCGATTGACAGATTGGTGGATTGATGTGATTGGGTTGGCGGTTTAGACCTAGCAAAATTTCAACATTTTTTAAATTTATATTTCACTTCTTTTTTGGCCTTATTTAGGCCCAAAATTTGTTATATTTGTTAGTATTTTTGTAGTTTTTCTATCTAGTATGCCTGTATATTTATGGTAAAAGTAAAATATAAAAAACAAATTGAATCAAATTAAACCAAACAGGGTTGCCTTACTACACATAGGTGAATCTCAGTTTATTTTTCATTGATGTGTAACTTTCCCAAATATTTATCATTAATACTAGATTAAGTGTATCAAGGCCTCGTTTGAGAACATGCTATTTTAGTAACATTTTGATTTTTTTTGGTTAAAATATGAGGTAAAAAAAATTAGTATGTTTGGAATAACTTTTTAATTTTTTTATGAAAAGATGTGCAAAAGTAAAGAGAAAAGAGAATCTTTGATTTTTTTTGATATAGTTTGTTGAATTTTTGGCCTTTTTAATGTTTTTTTAACTTTTAGACTAAAACATGATGTTGCCAAAAAAGGCCTAAACTATAATCAAAGGGGTTGTATGTAAAACATGTCATAATAAGCACCGACTAACTAATACAAGCCATTAACTGCATAGAATATATAGACCATTCCCAATAAATCATCTTATCGAACAAAAACCCTAACCAGAAATCCAAGATTGAAGTTAACATCAATAATCTGACGATCAGATTTACAAAATAAACATATATAAGCATGTTATCATATAAGCACATTTCGTCTATACTTAAGTCTCTAACAAGCGGGACAAACCCATTGTGGTACTAACTACTTCCCACGTACCTAAAGTATTCGAACCCGGTACGCTTCGATATCAAGTTTTAACGTCACCAAAATAATATAATAAATCCAACTAATGAATGGAAGAATAACAGAAATAAAACATTTTCGTTCATCAGAGTTCGTATTACAAAAGGTAATACATACAATATATATTCATAAATATACATCCTGAATCTATAGCATGTAGTACTAGTTGATGATCAACAAAATAAATGCCCTACAGGCTTACATATTTCCAAGATATTGCTTGGTTACAACGAAAAAGAGTCATAAGCTCTGTACATATAAAACCCTCAGCTTGAATAAACATTTAAGCACAAAATAGCAAAATAGAGCCTCCATCTCCTAGGTCCTCCCAAGCTACATCCTTGGAGGAAGCATGTCACCGGTACCTGAAAATGGTTTCCCAAGTAGGGTGAGCCAAAGCCTAGTAGAAACAATCTATCACAATATATGAGGTTTAACGAAGATATAAGTGTCAAGTGTATATTCAATATTCATGACATAACACACATTTCCCACATAAACATACGGTACCAATATTCACATCTCTATCCAATCCCACTTATCCATCTTAAGTTAATTCATTTCATTACAATTCATGGGCTAAGTTAAAATTCTCCGAACAATCCAACTGAGATTACAACTCAATGGTTCTCAAATCAACGCAATCATCATACAAACACTCCAATCTTGCCATTTTACGAAAATTTCGTTCCCGGGATTGGCACCCAAGTATACATATGATTTCGGGACTTTCACCTTGGGAACTCTAGCCAACTTAATTTTCAATAGAGTCCATCCCCTATCTCCTCCCAAAACATGGAGTACATCCCTTTTCTCCTCCCAAAACATTCCATATATACAATGTATTTAAAATACCATTATATTCAATGACTGTCATTCATACATATTCAATGCCTTAACATACCGTCATATTCAATGACACAATTAAATGATTCGTTTCAATTCACCTAATCCTCATGCAATTTCTACAACAATCATAGCTATCCTCCACCGATAGCCCAATATAGATATTTCTAAACAGAAATTCAATCTCAAGACATATAATTTATTCAAGTTTCCATAGGAGCGAGATAATGCATATCCGACTCCATCATGTATATCAACAACTATTCAATTTCATGTTATCATAATCAATGTCGCTTAATTATACAAAACAACAAATTGACCCATCTAGGGCACAACTCCCATTCTTCGAAATATTAGCTCAAGTATCCAAATCAACCTTTTTTCAACAACAAACCTTTACATCTACACCTAAACCATTTTTACCAATTACATTTGAACCCCTCTTTCATTCCACATCCAAGCCCTAGGTTCATCCACAAATATCCCAAATATTCCACCTTTTATACATAACAACAAATAGCTAAGCTAAAAATCATATTAAGGTGTAGAACATCCCTACATCAAGCTTAGAAGAGCAAAGGAAGAGATGGAGAATCTTCAAAGACGTCGAAATCAAACTTTAATCGGACCAAAAAGAAGCTCTTGAGATGTACTCTATTTTTAATAAAGGCACAAAGGTGTAGAGATCACTAGATCTAGGTGTAAATGTAGAGAGATAGAGTGTTTTAGAGAAAGAGAGAGAGAGTCAAGATCTAGGTTTTTGGAAAGTTTTAGAGAGAGAGAAGAATGAAAAGTGATATAAAATGTCACTTTTGTGATTTGATATATGCACAGTTGGCTCGAGTGGAAGAGTTGATACTCGAGCATCAGACACAAAATTTTGTTCCGCTCGAACGCAAAAAGTCCTGCTCCAGTGCAGAATACACACCTCCAGCACTTTTGCACACAACAGACAAACCGCTCGAGCGCAAGAAGTGCCGCTCGAGCGACCACCCGCTCGAGAGTAGGAAACGTCGCTCGAGCGTGGAACATACCCCACCAGTACTTTTGCAGACGTGCAAAGTACTGAGAGTTTGCAAATCCCGCTTGAGCGCATGGACCAAAATTCTGGGCAACACCAGGTTTGAAAACTAAGCAACCAACCTGTTCCAAACACACTCAACATGTCCAAATAACCAAATTTAAGGAGAAATAAAGAGGAAAAGACAATGAACAACATTCATAAACCATAAACCCGAGTTCGAACTACCACAAATGTCGGGCCAAAACCAGAATCGCTATAACCTTCATCCCTTAAAGAATTTCGTCCCCGAAATTTCAAATCAAGCTCAAAATCATTATTAAACCATTCACAATAGTATTAGTGCATCCAATTCTACATTATGACCCACTCATCGGTCATCCATTCTTACCAACTCGATGCACAAGTTCTAGTATCAAGTATGCCAATTACAATTCTCAAACATTTACAATGTTTAAATCAAACCAAGTTCCTTTTTTCAAACTTTACTCAACATATATACAATGCTCCCAAAAGTGATACAACATACACAATATTCCATATTCTAAAACATATACAATGTTTATATTGAATTTATGATTTCAAAACACCCATAACATATACAATGTTCTCATAGTCCAAATCATATACAACGTTTATACTTTTCATTAACATAATTAAAATCTTAATACATTTTTAGGCATCAACAAACAAGTCCAGATATTTCTCTCGGACTTCTAATTCACGTTCCCAAGTTGCTTCCTCAACCTCGTGATGTTTCCACAATACCTTTACTAAGGGAATTGTCTTGCCTCGCAAGACTTGGTCCCGTCTATCCAAGACTCTCACTGGTCTCTCCTCATGCAAGGCATCCTCATCCACCTCTAAGTCGGTCCAATCCAACACGTGCGATGGATCCAGATCATACTTTCAAAGCATACTAATGTGAAACACGTCATAAACTCTGAAAAGTTGTGGCGGCAACGCCAAACGGTAGGCAATCTCTCTGACCCGCTCATGGTTCTCAAAAGGCCCAATAAATTGAGGGGACAACTTCCCTTCCAAACCTCATTGAACCCCTCTTAGGTGATATTTTCAAGAACACGTGATCCTTCACCTCTAAAGACAAGGGTCTCCTTCTACGGTTGGCATAACTCTTTTGACGACTTTAGGCCGTAACCAACCTCTTACGGATAAGTGCCACCTTCTCCGTCATTTCTCGAACCAAGTCTGGGCCCAATAAAGGTGCATCACCCATCTCGGCCTAACATACCGGAGATCTACACGGTCGACCATACAAAGCCTCAAATGTTGCCATGCCAATACTCGATTGGAAGCTATTATTATAGACAAATTCCACCAAGGGCAAATGCCTCTCCCACGACCCCTTAAAATCAAGGACATAACCTTGAAGCATGTTTTCAAGGATCTGAATGGTATGCTCGGACTGCCTATTGGTTTGAGGATGATACGCGGTGCTAAAGGTCAATCTAGTGCCCAAGGCCCTCTACAAGCTCTGTCATAACTGAGCCGTGAAACGTGGGTCTCTATTCGAAACAATCATCACAAGGACTCCGTACAACCTCACTATGTCCTTGATATACAAGTCGGCAAGATGGTCTACCGAATCACTCACGCGCATAGGTATGAAGTGCGTAGACTTGGTCAACCGGTCAACTACTACCCAAATGGCATCACTACCCCATTGAGTCCTCAGAAGGCCCACAACAAAATCCATCGTGACATGCTGCCACTTTCACTCAGCAATAGGCAAAGGTTGCAACAAACCCACTAGCCTCTGATGCTCGGCCTTCACTCGCTGACAAGTAAGACACTTTGATATAAACACAGCTACATCCTTCTTCATACCCCTCTACCAAAACTGGCGACTAAGGTCGTGATACATCTTTGTGCCTTTTGGATGCACCGCAAGGTGAGAATGGTGAAACTCCTGGAGTACTTCCTCTTGGCAAGGCTCCAGCACGAACAAACGGTCATGGTATCTGACACTCTGGTCGGGATACACATTCAAGCCCCTCTCCACTTTTCCACTTGAAATCTTTTCTAGGAGGGATTTTACCTCAAGGTCACCCCTTTGCGCATCTAATACTCGGTTCACAAGTGTGGGTTAGGCAACTACCGTAAACAAAGCCGCAGATTCAGCGGACTAACTAAGATGCAGGTCAAACTCCCCAAGAGCACCCAACATCTCCCATTCCTGAATGGCGATATAAGCCACACTGCTAATCGATTTCCTACTCAAGGCGTTGGCCATAACATTGGCCTTCCCCGGATGATAATGCAACTTAAAATCATAGTCCTCTATAAACTCCATCCACCTCCTCTGCCTTAAATTCAAGTCTTTCTGTGTGAACAGATACTTCAGACTCTTATGATCGGAAAACACCTCAAATTTCTCACCATATAGATAATGCCTCCAATTTTCAAGGCGAATATCACCGCTGCTAATTCTAGATCATGAGTAGGGTATTTCCTCTCGTATGTTTTCAACTGCCGCGAGCCATAGGCTACTACCTTTCCCTCTTGCATCAAAACACAACCTAAACCTTCCCGTGAGGCATCACAATATACTAAATAACCCAAACTCCTTTTCGGAATAATCAAAATTGGAGTAGTGGTCAGTCTAACTTTAAGTTCTCGGAATGACTTCTCACAAGTCTCACTTAACACAAATTTAATTCCCTTCTTTGTTAGTCTAGCCAAAGGTGAGGCTAGCCTAGAGAAATCTTTTACAAATCTCCGATAATACCCGGCCAACCCCAAGAAACTACGAATCTCAAAAGCATTCTTAGGTTGTGCCTAATCTTGCACTGCTTTTATCTCGGATGAATCTACAGTCACCCTTTTTCCAGATACTACATGGCCTAAGAACTTAACTTTCCTCAGCCAGAATTCACATTTCCTAAACTTTGCATAAAGTTTATGGGCTTTAAGCAATTCAAGCACCACTCGCAAGTGTTCCTCGTGCTCTTTCTCAGAAGGTGAGTAAATCAAAATGTCGTCCACAAAGACGACCATAACGCGATCTAAGAACTCACGGAAGATCTGGTTCGTCAAATCCATAAACACGACCGGTGCATTTGTTAGCCCAAAGGGCATCAATAGAAACTTGTAACGGCCATATCGCGTACGGAATGTCATCTTCGGGATCCTCCCCCTTCACCCTCAATTGATGATAACCTGATCTTAGGTCTATCTTAGAGAAACAACAAGACCCCTTCAACTGATCAAACATATTATCCATACGAGGCATTGGGTACTTGTTCTTGACAGTTACCCAATTCAACTTCCGATAATCAATACAAAGTCGCAACGCTCTATCTTTTTTTTTTTAGCAAAGAGAATAGGTGCTCTCCAAGGTGAAGTACTAGGATGGATGAAACCCTTATCTAACAATTCCTGGAGTTGAACCTTCAACTCACTCAACTCAGCAGGTTCAAACCGATACGGTGCCAGAGAAATCGGTGTCGTGCCAAGCACTAAATCAATAGAGAACTCGATCTCTTGGTGAGGCGGTAAACTAGTAAGGTCCTCAAGAAAGACATCGGGGTACTCACAAACCACCTTTGGTAACTCAAACCTGGACTTCATCACACTCACTACTCAAAAAGCTGGCAAGAAGACAACTAAGTTTGCTCTAACAGCGCGGATCATGCACCGGTGATAAGACTCTATCCACCCGGTCCCCCAAGAAATAAAAGCAGTCACCACTCAAGGTACATACAGTAACCCTCTGACGATAGTAATCTATAACAGCCCGGTATGACGATAATCAGTCCATACCCAAAATAACATCAAAACTAGACATGTCAAGCAAGGCAAATGCAAAAAGGTAATCGACAACTGGCAACCTCGATGTCACAGCCCCGACACCCCTGTTTCAAAATAACTTCACCACCAATAGGTGACTCTACACAAATAGGAGATGCTAACTGTGCCAACTCCAACCCTAAAACCGATGCAAATGCAGATGAGACAAATTAATGGGATGCACCCGTATCAATCAACACATTAACAACTGAATTACAAAACAAGAAAGTACCTTTCACAATAGAAAGCGCTAGTACTAAGTCTGGCGCAGTAACAGCATACACATGCCCTGTAGGCCTTTGATCTACCTACTCACCCTTCAGAGCATAGGATTGATGCACTGACTGAGCTGAAAAGGCTCTTTGATTGGCCCTCGAGGCTTGCGCTGACTGTGCTGGCTGGTGGCTCTATGTCTGCCTCGAACCAGACGCACCAGGTGTGCCACCCAACTGTGGGTAAAATCTCTTCAGGTGACCCGCCTGCCTACATTTGTAACATGTGAGTGGCTGCCCTCTCCCTTGACTCTGGCTCTGAGAACGAGCCGAAGACTGTGCAGATCGCTGCCTTCCCCCTCTTTATGGGCAAGCCGGAGACTTGTGGCCCAATTGACCACATTTAAAACATGTGAAATCCCCTTGACCACCTCTCCCAAAACCCGAACTCGGTACTGGAAAGGTAGACCTCGACCGTGCTCCATGGGACTACGGGGGATTAGAACCTTTTTGTCTCTTACTGTTCTTTTGGGCATCCTGACTCTTCTTGGAGCCCCTCATCCTCTTCTCCTCTATCTGCATCACGGTCTCAAGATGAGCCGTCGCCTCCACAAGGCATCCATAATCTTTAATCATCGAACCAGCCGCCTTAAACATTAGCCCTGTCCTCAACCTCTTCTCAAACTCCAAGCAACGGCGTTCCTCAGTCCTCACAAGCTCGGGTGCAAACCTAGACAAGCTAGTAAAGGTGGCTTCGAATTCTGCCATAGGTGTGTTCAACTGCACCAGCTTAGAAAACTGGTCTCTCAACTTCTCCTGGAAGGCATTGACAAAAGCCTCCTAAGTCACCCTAATGCGTCCACGTGCATACTTCCACCACTGACCTGCATCCTCCTTCAATTGGAAGGACGCCAAGGTCACCCTCAACTGGTCGTCTCGATGCTAAGCATCTAGAACATCTTCACTATCTATTCTAGCCACTTATCAGCCTTCAATGGCTCCTTGGGATCACCTAGAAACTCGTTCGAATTCGACCGAAAGAACTACCTCTTCAAGAAAGATGGCCTTGCCTCAACTACTTGGGCCTAGACTTGATTCTCAGCCCTGAGAATGTCCATAGATTCCCTCAAAGCTTCGGCCATTTCGTGGGCTAAGGCGCCCATGGCTTGCTGACCAATCGGTTCGGCCATGTTGGCTTGACCAACACCCTCCTCCTGTGCTGGAATATTATCTAGTATCGGCATCTCTTGCTGTCTAGGCCTACCATGCTTACCACCGCGTCCATGTCCTGACATCCTAATAAAGGTAACAAAAGAGGTTAGCACATTTACAAATGTGCCAAAGCTAACTCACTTGCATCCTAACACGATGGACAACAACAATTCACTCTACGCCAGCACATATTCACATAAACACATATGAATTTTATTTCTGGATAATGACCATCCCGTAGCGTTGCCAGAGTTCCAATTAGAAACAACAGTGATCAAGTGCTCTTCTAACAGGACTTCTGGGAACCCGTGGACTCAATCAACATCCTAGAAATTTAATCCCGTACCCATAAAATCACATAAGCATGTTATCATATAAGCACATTTCGTTTATACTTAAGTCTCTAACAAGCGGGACAAACCCATTGCGGTACTAATCACTTCCACGTACCCAGAGTATTCAAACCCAGTACGCTCTAATACCAAGTTGTAACGCCCCCAAAATAATATAATAAATCTAACTCATGAACGGAAGAACAACAGAAATAAAACATTTTCGTTCATCAGAGTTCGTATTATAAAAGGTAATACATGTAATATATATTCATAAATATACATCCTGAATCTATAGCATGTAGTACTAGTTGATCAACAAAAAAAATGCCCTACGGGCTTACATCTTTCCAAGACATTGCTTGGTTACAACGAAAGAGAGTCACAAGCTCTGTACATATAAAACCCTCGGCTTGAATAAACATTTAAGCACAAAATAGCAAAATAGAGCCTCCATCTCCTAGGTCCTCCCAAGCTACGTCCTTGGAGGAAGCATGTCACCGATACCTGAAAGTGGTTTCCTAAGTAGGGTGAGCCAAAACCCAGTGGAAACAATCTATCATAATATATAAGGTTTAACGATGATCTAAGCGTCAAGTGCATATTCAATATTCATGACATAACACACATTTCCCACATAAACATATGGTACCAATATTCACATCTCTATCCAATCCCACTTATCCATCTCAAGTTAATTCATTTTATTACAATTTATGGGCTAAGTTAAAATTCTCCGAACAATCCAACTGAGATTACAACTCAATGGTTCTCAAATCAACGCAATCATCATACAAACACTCCAATCTTGCCATTTTACGAAAATTTCGTTCCCGGGATCGGCACCCAAGTATACACATGATTTCGGGACTTTCACCCTGGGTACTCTGGCCAGCTTAATTTTCAATAGAGTCCATACCCTATCTCCTCCCAAAACATGGAGTACATCCCCTTTCTCCTCCCAAAACATTCCACATATACAATGTATTTAAAATACCGTCATATTCAATGACTATCATTCATACATATTCAATGCCTTAACATACCGTCATATTCAATGATACAATTAAATGATTAGTTTCAATTCACCTAATCCTCATGCAATTTCTACAACAATCACAGCTATCTTCCATCGATAGCCCAATACAGATATTTCTAAATGGATATTCAATCTCAAGACAGATAATTTATTCAAGTTTCCAT
Organism: Camellia sinensis; assembly: GCF_004153795.1. Taxonomy (NCBI): domain Eukaryota; kingdom Viridiplantae; phylum Streptophyta; class Magnoliopsida; order Ericales; family Theaceae; genus Camellia; species Camellia sinensis. The sequence goes on along the minus strand of NW_021026219.1, from coordinate 1,812,861 downwards.
AGGAGCGAGATAACGCGTATCTGGCTCCACCATGTATATCAATAACTATTTAGTTTTATCTTATCATAATCAATTTCCCTTAATTATACAAAACACAAATTGACCCATCTAGGGCACTACTCTCATTCTTTCAAATATTAACTCAAGTGTCCAAATTAACCTTTTTTCAACAACAAACCTTTACATATACAGCTAAACCATTTTTGCCAATTACATTTGAAAACCCCTCTTTCATTCCACACCCAAGCCCTAGGTTCATCCACAAATATCCCAAATGTTCCATCTTTAATACATAACAACAAATAACTAAGCTAAAAATCATATTAAGGTGTAGAATATCCCTACCTCAAGCTTAGAAGAGCAATGGAAAAGATGGAGAATCTTCAAAGACGCCGAAATCAAACTTTAATAGGACCAAAAAGAAGCTCTTAAGATGCAATCTCTTTTTAATAAAGGCACAAGGGTGTAGAGATCACTAGATCTAGGTGTAAGTGTAGAGAGATAAAGTGTTTTAAAGAGAGAGAGAGTCAAGATCTAGGTTTTTGGAAAGTTTGAGAGAGAGAGAGAGAGAAGAATGAAAAAGTGATATAGAATGTCACTTTCGCAATTTGATATACGCATAGTTCGGTTGAGCGGAAGAGTTGACGCTCGAGCGTCAGATATAAAAATTTGTTCCGCTTGAGCCCAAAAAGTCTCGCTCGAGCGTAGAATACACACCTCCAGTACTTTTGCAGACAACAGATGTCATGACCCAAACCAACCCCTAAAAGTTTGGTCCATGACCAACCGCACTTAGGCCTCAGACAACATTTCACGAATATTTATTCAAATACGGGGCCTTAAGCGGAAGCAAATACCAACATAAAGATAATGCCCATTGAGCTTGTGCATACATGACGATTTAGATTAATTTAAGCATTTAAATACACTTTCCATATTTACATATAATCACAGAACTTATACAGATCTCACACACACACATACATAAGCTTCAATAAAATACATAATTCTCCAACACATAGTTAAAGCCTCGACAAAGAGGCATAACTCAGGCGGCTTGACAGAGAGACGGACCTCGATGCAACTTTAATGTTGGTCCCCGATGGCTCACCTGCACATATATATAAAATAAAAAGGTGAGCTAATGCCCAGTGAGTAATATTAAAGTAAAGAGGTTAATGAATGATGTTCTTAACATTAGGAAAACATATTTCACAATTCAGAAACGTACCTTAAATCTTTTCAAAACAAACATTTATCATATCATAATCCATGCCTTTTCAAGTGGAATATATATTTGAACTATTACAAAACATTTTATGTGGTACGCCCACTTATACAAAAGGTAGAAGCACATTTTAAAATAGGACATCCATTCATGCATATAAAATAACACATTGTAACACGAGTCATATAGCGATGTAAAAACATTTGTATTCATATCATATGTTTTGAACGACCTCGGGGTCCATATATAACAAAATGGCCTTGGGCTCAATCATGTATCAAAATGACCTTAGGTCCAAACGTATCATTTCGTATCACTGTATCTGATTATGGAGTAAATGGAACATCGACATGTCTCCACCTCTTCTTGGGCCCCAATTCATGTATGTATGGACCTAAGAGGTGACTCGTATGGACTCTAGAGATGACTCTTATTGTAGCACTTAGTTCCGTACAACACTTTGTTCCATACCAAAAGTCAATAGGTCTTAAAGACCGAACAATCATGCCATAGCATAAACGAAACGGATAAGAGGAACGACCTTGGGCCCACCATATCATATTATAAATAATTCACATATGTAATTGTGGTGTTTATTTGCCATTTCTCATGCATTACGGTTTAACCACACGGACACTTATTCGAACCCTCTTGCGTGATGGCAGATATGTAATTATGGTGTTTACTTGTCATTTCTCATGCATTATGGCTTAAACACTCGGACACTTATTCGGACCCTCTTGCATGATGGCAGATATGTAATTATGGTGTTTATTTGCCATTTCTCTTGCATTAGGGTTTAAACACTCGGACACTTATTGAGACCCTTTTGCATGATGGCAGATATGTAATTATGTTGGTTACTTGCCATTTCTCATGCATTAGGGTTTAAACACTCGGACACTTATTCGGACCCTCTTGCATGAGGGCAGATATGTAACTATGGTGTTTATTTTCCATTTCTCTGGCATCAGGGTATAAATACTCGGACACTTATTCAGACCCTCTTGCATGATGGCAGATATGTAATTATGGTGATTACTTGCCATTTCTCATGCATTAGGGCTTAAGCACTCGGACACTTATTCGGACCCTTTTACATGATGCCAGATATGTAATTATGGTGTTTATTTGCCATTTGTCATGCATTAGGCCTTAAACACTTGGACACATATTCGGACCCTCTTGCAACATGGCAGATATGTAATTATGGTGTTTACTTGTCATTTCTCATGCATTTGGGCTTAAATACCCGGACACTTATTTGGACCCTCTTGCAAGATGGCAGATATGTAATTGTGGTGTCTATTTGCCATTTCTCGTGCATTGGGGTTTAAACACTCAGAAACTTATTCGGACCCTCTTGCATGATGGCAGATATGTAATTGTGGTGTTTGTTTGCCATTTCTCATGCATTACGGTTTAAACACTAGGACACTTATCCGGACCCTCTTGCATGATGGCAGATATGTAATTATGGTGTTTATTTGCCATTTCCCTTGTATTAGGGTTTAAACACTCGGACACTTATTGGGAACCTCTTGCACGATGGCAGATATGTAATTATGTTGTTTACTTGCCATTTCTCATGCATTAGGGTTTAAACAATCGGACACTTATTCGGACCCTCTTGCATGATGGCAGATATGTAATTATGGTGTTTATTTTCCATTTCTCCTGCATCAGGGTATAAATACTCGGACACTTATTCAGACCCCCTTGCATGATGGCAGATATGTAATTCTGGTGATTACTTGCCATTTCTCATGCATTAGGGCCTAAGCACTCGGACACTTATTCGGACCCTTTTACATGATGCCAGATATGTAATTATGGTGTTTATTTGCCATTTGTCGTGCATTAGGCTTTAAACACTCGGACACATATTCGGGCCCTCTTGCATGATGGCTGATATGTAATTGTGGTGTTTATTTGCCATTTCTCATGCATTACGGTTTAAACACTAGGACACTTATTCGGACCCACTTGCATGATGGCAAATATGTAATTATGGTGTTTATTTGCCATTTCTCTTGCATTAGGGTTTAAACACTCGGACCCTTATCGGGACCCTCTTGCATGATGGCAGATATTTAATTATGTTGTTTACTTGCCATTTGTCATGCATTAGGGTTTAAACACTCGGACACTTATTCGGACCATTTTGCATTATGACAGATATGTAATTGTAGGGTTTATTTTCCATTTCTCATGCATTTGGATTTAAACACGCGGACATTTATTCGGACCCTCTTGCGTGATGGCAGATATGTAATTATGGTGTTTATTTTCCATTTCCCATGCATTACGGTTTCAACACTCGGATACCTATTCGGACCATCTTGCATGGTGGCAGATATGTAGTTATGGTGTTTGCTTGCCGTTTCTCGTGCAATAGGGTTTAAACACTCGGACACTTATTCGGACCCTCTTTCATGGTGGCAGACATGTAATTATGGTGTTTACTTGTCATTTCTCATGCATTTGTGCTTAAATACCATGACACTTATTCGGACCCTCTTGCAAGATGGCAGATATGTAATTGTGGTGTCTATTTGCCATTTCTCATGCATTAGGGTTTAAACAGTCGGACAATTATTCGGACCCTCTTGCATGATGGCAGAAATGTAATTATGGTGTTTAATTGCCATTTCTCATGCATTATGGCTTAAACAATCGGACACTTATAAAGACCCTCTTGCATGATGGCAGCTATGTAATTGTGGTGTTTATTTGCCATTTCTCATGCATTACGGTTTAAACACTCGGACACTTATTCGAACCCTCTTGCATGATGGCAGATATGTAATTATGGTGTTTACTTGCCATTTCTCCTGCATTATGGCTTAACCACTCGGACACTTATTCGGACCCTCGTGCATAATGGCAAGTATGTAATTATGGTGTTTATTTGCCATTTCTCTTGCATTAGGGTTTAAACACTCGGACACTTATTGGGACCCTCTTGCATGATGGAAGATATGTAATTGTGGTGTTTGTTTGCCATTTCTCATGCATTACGGGTTAAACACTAGGACACTTATTCGAACCCTCTTGCATGTTGGTAGATATGTAATTATGGTGTTTACTTGCCATTTCTCATGCATTATGGCTTAAACACTCGGAAACTTATTCGGACCCTCTTGCATGATGGCAGATATGTAATTATGGTGTTTATTTGCCATTTCTCTTGCATTAGGGTTTAAACACTCGGACACTTATCGGGACCCTCTTGCATGATGGCAGATATGTAATTATGTTGTTTACTTGCCATTTCTCATGCATTAGGGTTTAAACACTCGGACACTTATTCGGACCCTCTTGCATGATGACAGATATGTAATTGTAGGGTTTATTTTCCATTTCTCATGCATTAGGATTTAAACACGCGGACATTTATTCGGACCCTCTTGCGTGATGGCAGATATGTAATTATGGTGTTTATTTGCCATTTTCCATGCATTACGGTTTCAACACTCGGACACTTATTCGGACCCTCTTGCATGATGGCAGATATGTAGTTATGGTGTTTGCTTGCCGTTTCTCGTGCAATAGGGTTTAAACACTCGGACACTTATTTGGACCCTCTTGCATGATGGCAGATATGTAATTATGGTGTTTACCTGTCATTTCCTATGCATTAGGGCTTAAATACCCGGACACTTATTCGGACCCTCTTGCAAGATGGCAGATATGTAATTGTGGTGTCTATTTGCCATTTCTCATGCATTACGGTTTAAACACTCGGACACTTATTCGAACCCTCTTGCATGATGGCAGATATGTAATTATTGTGTTTAGTTGCCATTTCTCATGTATTATGGCTTAAACACTCGGACACTTATTCGGACCCTCTTGCATGATGGCAGATATGTAATTATGGTGTTCATTTGCCATTTCCCTTGCATTAGGGTTTAAACACTCGGACACTTATCGGGACCCTCTTGCATGATGGCAGATATGTAATTATGTTGTTTACTTGCCATTTTACTTGAATTAGGGTTTAAACACTCGGACACTTATTCGGACCCTCTTGCATGATGGCATATATGCAATTATGTTGTTTACTTGCCATTTCTCATGCATTATGGCTTAAACACTCGGACACTTATTGGGACCCTCTTGCATGATGACAGATATGTAACTATCCTGTTTACTTGCCATTTCTCAAGCATTAGGGTTTAAACACTCGGACACTTATTCGGACCCTCTTGCATGAGGGCAGATATGTAATTATGGTGTTTATTTTCCATTTCTCTTGCATCAGGGTATAAATACTCGGACACTTATTAAGACCCTCTTGCATGATGGCAGATATGTAATTATGGTGATTACTTGCCATTTCTCATGCATTAGGGCTTAAGCACTTGGGCACTTATTCGGATCCTTTTACATGATGCCAGATATGTAATTATGGTGTTTATTTGCCATTTGTCATGCATTAGGCTTTAAACACTTGGACACATATTTGGACCCTCTTGCATGATGGCAGATATGTAATTATGGTGACTACTTGCCATTTCTCATGCATTAGGGATTAAGCACTCGGACACTTATTCGGACCCTTTCACATGATGCCGGATATGTAATTATGGTGTTTATTTGCCATTTGTCATGCATTAGGCTTTAAACACTTGGACACATATTCGGACCCTCTTGCATGATGGATATGTAATTATGGTGTTTACTTCCCATTTTTCATGCATTAGGGTTTAAACACTCGGGCACTTATTCGGACCCTCTTGCATGATGGCAGATATGTAATTATGGTGTTTACTTGCCATTTCGCATGCATTATGGCTTAAACAATCGGACACTTATTCGGACCCTCTGGCATGATGGCAGATATGTAATTGTGGTGTTTATTTGCCATTTCTCATGCATTACGGTTTAAACAATAGGATACTTATTCGAACCCTCTTCCATGATGGCAGATATGTAATTATGGTGTTTATTTGCCATTTCCCTTGCATTAGGGTTTAAACACTCGGACACTTATTCGGACCCTCTTGCATGATGGCAGATATGTAATTATGGTGTTTATTTGCCATTTCTCTTGCATTAGGGTTTAAACACTCGGACACTTATCGGGACCCTCTTGCATGATGACAGATATGTAATTATGTTCTTTACTTGCCATTTCACATGCATTAGGGTTTAAACACTCGGACACTTATTCGGACCCTCTTGCATGATGGCAGATATGCAATTATGTTGTTTACTTGCCATTTCTCATGCATTATGGCTTAAACACTCGGACACTTATTGGGACCCTCTTGCAAGATGACAGATATGTAATTATGCTGTTTACTTGCCATTTCTCATGCATTGCGGTTTAAACACTCGGACACTTATTCGGACCCTCTTGCATGATGGCAGATATGTAATTATGGTGTTTATTTTCCATTTCTCTTGAATCAGGGTATAAATACTCGGACACTTATTCAGACCCTCTTGCATGATGGCAGATATGTAATTATGGCGATTACTTTCCATTTCTCATGCATTAGGGCTTAAGCACTCGGACAGTTATTCGGACCCTTTTGCATGATGCCAGATATGTAATTATGGTGTTTATTTGCCATTTGTCATGCATTAGGCAACAAACACTTGGACACATATTCGGACCCTCTTGCATGATGGAAGATATGTAATTGTGGTGTTTGTTTGCCATTTCTCATGCATTACGGGTTAAACACTAGGACACTTATTCGAACCCTCTTGCATGTTGGCAGATATGTAATTATGGTGTTTACTTGCCATTTCTCATGCATTATGGCTTAAACAGTCGGAAACTTATTCGGACCCTCTTGCATGATGGCAGATATGTAATTATGGTGTTTATTTGCCATTTCTCTTGCATTAGGGTTTAAACACTCGGACACTTATCGGGACCCTCTTGCATGATGGCAGATATGTAAGTATGTTGTTTACTTGCCATTTCTCATGCATTAGGGTTTAAACACTCGGACACTTATTCGGACCCTCTTGCGTGATGGCAGATATGTAATTATGGTGTTTATTTGCCATTTCCCATGCATTACGGTTTCAACACTCAGACACTTATTCGGACCCTCTTGCTTGATGGCAGATATGTAGTTATGGTGTTTGCTTGCCGTTTCTCGTGCATTAGGGTTTAAACACTCGGACACTTATTTGGACCCTCTTGCATGATGGCAGATATGTAATTATGGTGTTTACCTGTCATTTCTCTTGCATTAGGGCTTAAATACCCGGACACTTATTCGGACCCTCTTGCAAGATGGCAGATATGTAATTGTGGTGTCTATTTGCCATTTCTCATGCATTAGGGTTTAAACACTCGGACACTTATTCGGACCCTCTTGCATGATGGCAGATATGTAATTATGGTTTCTACTTGTCATTTCTCATCCATTAGGGCTTAAATACCCGGACACTTATTCGGACCCTCTTGCAAGATGGCAGATATGTAATTGTGGTGTCTATTTGCCATTTCTCATGCATTAAGGTTTAAACACTCGGACACTTATTCGGACCCTCTTGCATGATGGCAGATATGTAATTATGGTGTTTACGTGCCATTTCTTATGCATTAGGGTTTAAACACTCGGACACTTATTCGGACCCTCTTGCATGATGGCAGATATGTAATTATGGTGTTTACGTGCCATTTCTTATGCATTAGCGTTTAAACACTCGGACACTTATTTGGACACTCTTGCATGATGGCAGATATGTAATTATGTTGTTTACTTGCCATTTCTCATGCATTAGGGTTTCAACACTCGGACACTTATTCGGACCCTCTTGCATGATGGCAGGAATGTAATTATGTTGTTTATTTGCCATTTCTCTTGCATTAGGGTTTAAACACTCGGACACTTATTGGGATGCTCTTGCATGATGGCAGATGTGTAATTATGTTGTTCACTTGCCATTTCTCATGCATTAGGGTTTAAACACTCGGACACTTATTCGGACCCTCTTGCATGATGGCAGATATGTAATTGTAGGGTTCATTTGCCATTTCTCATGCATTAGGATTTAAACACGTGGACATTTATTCGGATCCTCTTGCATGATGGCAGATATGTAATTATGGTGTTTATTTGCCATTTCGCATGCGTTACGGTTTCAACACTCGGACACTTATTCGGACCCTCTTGCATGGTGGCAGATATGAAGTTATGGTGTTTACTTGCCGTTTCCCATGCATTAGGGCTTAAACACTCGGACACTTATTCGGACCCTCTTGCATGATGGCAGATATGTAATTATGGAGTTTACTTGTCATTTCTCATGCATTAGGGCTTAAATACTCGGACCCTTATTCGGACCCTCTTGCATGATGGCAGATATGTAATTGGGGCGTCTATTTGCCATTTCACATGCATTTGGGTTTAAACACTCAGACACTTATTCGGACCCTCTTGCATGATGGCAGATATGTAATTATGGTATTTCTTTGGCATTTCCCGTGCATTACGGTTTAAATACTCGGACACTTATTCGGACCCTCTTGCATGATGGCAGATATGTAATTGTGGTGTCTATTTGCCATTTCTCATGCATTAGGG
>NW_021026219.1:1787973-1803890 GCF_004153795.1 Camellia sinensis | reverse complement strand
CCTAAACACTGGGACACTTATTTGGACCCTCTTGCATGATGGCAGATATGTAATTATGTTGTTTACTTGCCATTTCTCATGCATTAGGGTTTAAACACTCAGACACTTATTCGGACCCTCTTGCATGGTGGCAGATATGTAATTGTAGGGTTCATTTGCCATTTCTCAAGCATTAGGATTTAAACACGTGGACATTTATTCGGACCCTCTTGCATGATGGCAGACATGTAATTATGGTGTTTATTTGCCATTCCCCATGCATTACGGTTTCAACACTCGGACACTTATTCGGACCCTCTTGCATGATGGCAGATATGAAGTTATGGTGTTTACTTGTCGTTTCCCAAGCATTAGGGCTTAAACACTCGGACACTTATTCGGACCCTCTTGCATGATGGCAGATATGTAATTATGGAGTTTACTTGTCATTTCTCATGCATTAGGGCTTAAATACCCGGACACTTATTCGGACCCTCTTGCAAGATGGCAGATATGTAATGATGGCAGATATGTAATTGTGGTGTCTATTTGCCATTTCTCGTGCATTAGGGTTTAAACACTCGGACACTTCTTCGGACCCTCTTGAATGATGGCAGATTTGTAATTATGGTGTTTACTTGTCATTTCTCATGCATTAGGGCTTAAATACCCGGACACTTATTCGGACCCTCTTGCATGATGGCAGATATGTAATTGTGGTGTCTATTTGCCATTTCTCATGCATTAGGGTTTAAACACTCGGACACATATTCGGACCCTCATGCATGATGGCAGATATGTAATTATGGTGTTTACTTGCCATTTCTCATGCATTTTGGCTTAAAAAATCGGAAACTTATTCGGACCCTCTTGCATGATGGCAGATATGTAATTATGGTGTTTATTTGCCATTTCTCTTGCATTAGGGTTTAAACACTCGGACACTTATCGGGACCCTCTTGCATGATGGCAGATATGTAATTATGTTGTTTATTTGCTGTTTCTCATGCATTAGGGTTTAAACACTCGGACACTTTTTCTGACCCTCTTGCATGATGACAGATATGTAATTGTAGGGTTTATTTTCCATTTCTCATGCATTAGGATTTAAACACGCGGACATTTATTCGGACCCTCTTGCGTGATGGCAGATATGTAATTATGGTGTTTATTTGCCATTTCCCGTGCATTACGGTTTCAACACTCGGACACTTATTCGGACCTTCTTGCATGATGGCAGATATGTAGTTATGGTGTTTGCTTGCCTTTTCCCGTGCATTAGGGTTTAAACACTCGGACACTTATTCGGACCCTCTTGCAAGATGGCAGATATGTAATTGTGGGGTCTATTTGCCATTTCTCATGCATTAGGGTTTAAACACTCGGACACTTATTCGGACCCTCTTGCATGATGGCAAATATGTAATTATGGTGTTTAATTGCCATTTCTCATGCATTATGGCTTAAACAATCGGACACTTATTCGGACCCTCTTGCGTGATGGCCGATATGTAATTGTGGTGTTTATTTGCCATTTGTCATGCATTACGGTTTAAACACTCGGACACTTATTCGAACCCTCTTGCATGATGGCAGATATGTAATTATGGTGTTTACTTGCCATTTCTCATGCATTATGGCTTAAACACGCGGACACTTATTCGGACCCTCTTGCATGTTGGCAAGTATGTAATTATGGTGTTTATTTGCCGTTTCTCTTGCATTAGGGTTTAAACACCCGGACACTTATTCGGACCCTCTTGCATGATGGCAGATATGTAATTGTAGGGTTCATTTGCCATTTCTCATGCATTAGGATTTAAACACGTGGACATTTATTCGGACCCTCTTGCATGATGGCAGATATGTAATTATGGTGTTTATTTGCCATTTCCCATGCATTACGGTTTCAACACTAGGACACTTATTCGGACCCTCTTGCATGATGGCAGATCTGAAGTTATGGTGTTTACTTGCCGTTTCCCATGCATTAGGGCTTAAACACTCGGACACTTATTCGGACCCTCTTGCATGATGGCAGATATGTATTTATGGAGTTTACTTGTCATTTCTCATGCATTGGGGCTTAAATACTCGGACCCTCATTCGGACCCTCTTTCATGGTGGCAGATATGTAATTGTGGCGTCTATTTGCCATTTCACATGCATTAGGGTTTAAACACTCAGACACTTATTCGCACCCTCTTGCATGATGGCAGATATGTAATTATGGTGTTTACTTCCCATTTTTCATGCATTAGGGTTTAAACACTCGGACACTTATTCTGACCCTCTTGCATGATGACAGATATGTAATTGTAGGGTTTATTTTCCATTTCTCAAGCATTTGGATTTAAACACGCGGACATTTATTCGGACCCTCTTGCGTGACGGCAGATATGTAATTATGGTGTTTATTTGGCATTTCCCGTGCATTACGGTTTAAATACTCGGACACTTATTCGGACCCTCTTGCATGATGGCAGATATGTAATTGGGGTGTCTATTTGCCATTTCTCGTGCATTAGGGTTTAAACACTCGGACACTTATTCGGACCCTCTTGCATGATGGCAGATATGTTATTATGGTGTTTACTTGTCATTTTTCATGCATTAGGGCTTAAATACCCGGACACTTATTCGGACCCTCTTGCAAGATGGCAGATATGTAATTGTGGTGTCTATTTGCCATTTCACATGCATTAGGGTTTAAACACTCGGACACTTATTCGGACCCTCTTGCATGATGGCAGATATGTAATTATGGTGTTTAATTGCCATTTCTCATGCATTATGGCTTAAACAATCGGACATTTATTCGGACCCTCTTCATGATGGCAGATATGTAATTGTGGTGTTTATTTGCCATTTCTCATGCATTACGGTTTAAACACTCGGACACTTATTCGAACCCTGTTGCATGATGGCAGATATGTAATTATGGTGTTTACTTGCCATTTCTCATGCATTATGGCTTAAACACTCGGACACTTATTCGGACCCTCTTGCATGATGGCAAGTATGTAATTTTGGTGTTTATTTGCCATTTCTCTTGCATTATGGTTTAAACACTCGGACACTTATTGGGACCCTCTTGCATGATGGCAGATATGTAATTATGTTGTTTACTTGCCATTTCTCATGCATTAGAGTTTAAACACTCGGACAATTATTCGGACCCTCTTGCATGATGGCAGATATGTAATTGTAGCGTTCATTTGCCATTTCTCATGCATTAGGATTTAAGCACGTGGACATTTATTCGGACCCTCTTGCATGATGGCAGATATGTAATTATGGTGTTTATTTGCCATTTCCCATGCATTACGGTTTCAACACTCGGACACTTATTCGGACCCTCTTGCATGATGGCAGATATGTAGTTATGGTGTTTACTTGCCGTTTCCCATGCATTAGGGCTTAAACACTTGGACACTTGTTCGGACCCTCTTGCATGATGGCAGATATGTAATTATGGACTTTACTTGTCATCTCTCATGCATTAGGGCTTAAATACTCGGACCCATATTCGGACCCTCTTGCATGATGGCAGATATGTAATTGTGGCGTCTATTTGCCATTTCACATGCATTAGGGTTTAAACACTCAGACACTTATTCGGACCCTCTTGCATGATGGCTGATATGTAATTATGGTATTTATTTGCCATTTCCCGTGTATTACGGTTTAAATACTCGGACACTTATTCGGACCCTCTTGCATGATGGCAGATATGTAATTGTGGTGTCTATTTGCCATTTCTCGTGCATTAGGGTTTAAACACTCGGACACTTATTCGGACCCTCTTGCATGATGGCAGATATGTAATTATGGTTTTTACCTGTCATTTCTCATGCATTAGGGCTTAAATACCCGGACACTTATTCGGACCCCCTTGCAAGATGGCAGATATGTAATCGTGGTGTCTATTTGCCATCTCTCATGCATTTGGGTTTAAACACTCGGACATTTATTCGGACCCTCTTGCATGAGGGCATATATGTAATTATGGTGTTTATTTTCCATTTCTCCTGCATCAGGGTATAAATACTCGGACACTTATTCAGACCCTCTTGCATGATGGCAGATATGTAATTATGGTGATTACTTGCCATTTCTCATGCATTAGGGCTTAAGCACTCGGACACTTATTCGGACCCTTTTACATGATGCCAGATATGCAATTATGGTGTTTATTTGCCATTTATCATGCATTAGGCTTTAAACACTTGGACACATATGTGGACCCTCTTGCAGGATGGCAGATATGTAATTATGGTGTTTACTTGCCATTTCTCATGCATTAGGGTTTAAACACTCGGACACATATTCGGACCCTCTTGCAAGATGGCAGATATGTAATTGTGGTGTCTATTTGCCATTTCTCATGCATTAGGGTTTAAAGACTCGAACACTTATTCGGACCCTCTTGCGTAATGGCAGATATGTAATTATGGTGTTTACTTGCCATTTCTCATGCATTATGGCTTAAACAATCGAACACTTATTCGGAACCTCTTGCACGATGGCAGATATGTAATTGTGGTGTTTATTTGCCATTTCTCATGCATTATGGATTAAACACTAGGACACTTATTCGAACCCTCTTGCGCGATGGCAGATATGTAATTATGGTGCTTACTTGCCATTTCTCATGCATTATGGATTAAACACTCGGACACTTATTCGGACTCTCTTGCATGATGGCAGATATGTAATTATGGTGTTTATTTGCCATTTCCCTTGCATTAGGGTTTAAACACTCGGACACTTACCGGGACCCTCTTGCGTGATGGCAGATACGTAATTATGTTGTTTACTTGCCATTTCTCATGCATTAGGGTTTAAACGCTCGGACACTTATTCGGACCCTCTTGCATGATGGCAGATATGTAATTATGGTGTTTATTTTCCATTTCTCTTGCATCATGGTATAAATACTCGGACACTTATTCAGACATTCTTGCATGATGGCAGATATGTAATTATGGTGATTACTTGCCATTTCTCATGCATTAGGGCTAAAGCACTCGGACACTTATTCGGACCCTTTTACATGATACCAGATATGTAATTATGGTGTTTATTTGCCATTTGTCATGCATTAGGCTTTAAACACTTGGACACATATTCGGACCCTCTTGCATGATGGCAGATATGTAATTATGGTGATTACTTGCCATTTCTCATGCATTAGGGCTTAAGCACTCGGACACTTATTCGGACCCTTTTACATGATGCCAGATATGTAATTATGGTGTTTATTTGCCATTTGTCATGCATTAGGCTTTAAACACTTGGACACATATTCGGACCCTCTTGCATGATGGCAGATATGTAATTATGGTGATTACTTGCCATTTCTCATGCATTAGGGCTTAAGCACTCGGACACTTATTCGGACCCTTTTACATGATGCCAGATATGTAATTATGGTGTTTATTTGCCATTTGTCATGCATTAGGCTTTAAACACTTGGACACATATTCGGACCCTCTTGCATGATGGCAGATATGTAATTATGGTGATTACTTGCCATTTCTCATGCATTAGGGCTTAAGCACTCGGACACATTGTAGGGTTTATTTTCCATTTCTCATGCATTAGGATTTAAACATCCGGACATTTATTCGGACCCCCTTGCGTGATGGCAGATATGTAATTATGGTGTTTATTTGCCATTTCCCACGCATTACGGTTTCAACACTCGGACACTTATTCGGACCCTCTTGCATGATGGCAGATATGTAGTTATGGTGTTTGCTTGCCGTTTCTCGTGCATTAGGGTTTAAACACTCATACACTTATTCGGACCCTCTTGCAAGATGGCAGATATGTAATTATGGTGTTTACTTGCCATTTCTCATGCATTATGGCTTAAACACTCGGACACTTATTCGAACCCTCTCGCATGATGGCAGATATGTAATTGTGGTGTTTATTTGCCATTTCTCATGCATTAGGGTTTAAACACTCGGACACTTATTCGGACCCTCTTGCATGATGGCAGATATGTAATTGTGGTGTTTAATTGCCATTTCTCATGCATTATGGCTTAAACAATCGGACACTTACTCGGACCCTCTTGCATGATGGCAGATATGTAATTGTGGTGTTTATTTGCCATTTCTCATGCATTACGGTTTAAACACTCGGACACTTATTCGGAGCCCCTTGCATGATGGCAGATATGTAATTGTAGGGTTCATTTGCCATTTCTCATGCATTAGGATTTAAACACGTGGACATTTATTCGGACCCTCTTACATGATGGCAGATATGTAATTATGGTGTTTATTTGCCATTTCCCATGCATTACGGTTACAACACTCGGACACTTATTCGGACCCTGTTGCATGATGGCAGATATGAAGTTATGGTGTTTACTTGCCCTTTCCCATGCATTACAGCTTAAACATTCGGACACTTATTCGGACCCTCTTGCATGATGGCAGATATGTAATTATGGAGTTTACTTGTCATTTCTCATGCATTAGGTCTTAAATACTTGGACCCTTATTCGGACCCTCTTGCATGATGGCAGACATGTAATTGTGGCATCTATTTGCCATTTCACATGCATTAGGGTTTAACACTCAGACACTTATTCGGACCCTCTTGCATGATGGCAGATATGTAATTATGGTATTTATTTTCCATTTCCCGTGCATTACGGTTTAAATACTCGGACACTTATTCGGACCCTCTTGCATGATGGCAGATATGTAATTGTGGTGTCTATTTGCCATTTCTCGTGCATTAGGGTTTAAACACTCGGACACTTATTCGGACCCTCTTGCACGATGGCAGCTATGTAATTATGGTGTTTACTTGTCATTTCTCATGCATTAGGGCTTAAATACCCGGACACTTAGTCGGACCCTCTTGCAAGATGGCTGATATGTAATTGTGGTGTCTATTTGGCATTTCTGATGCATTAGGGTTTAAACACTCGGACACTTATTCGGATCCCCTTGCATGATGGCAGATATGTAATTATGGTGTTTACTTGCCATTTCTCATGCATTATGGCTTAAACAATCGGACACTTATTCGGACCCTCTTGCATGATGGCAGATATGTAATTGTGGTGTTTATCTGCCATTTCTCATGCATTACGGTTTAAACACTCGGACACTTATTCGAACCCTCTTGCACGATGGCAGATATGTAATTATGGTGTTTACTTGTCATTTCTCATGCATTATGGCTTAAACACTCGAACACTTATTCGGACCCTCTTGCATGATGGCAGATATGTAATTATGGTGTTTATTTGCCATTTATCTTGCATGAGGGTTTAAACAATCGGACACTTATTGGGACCCTCTTGCACGGTGGCAGATATGTAATTATGTTGTTTACTTGCCATTTCTCATCCATTAGGGTTTAAACACTCGGACACTTATTCGGACCCTCTTGCATGATGGCAGATATGTAATTATGGTGTTTGTTTTCCATTTCTCTCGCATCACGGTATAAATACTCGGACACTTATTCAGACCCTCTTGCATGATGGCAGATATGTAATTATGGTGTTTACTTGCCATTTCTCATTTATGGTGTTTATTTGCCATTTCTCAAGCATTAGGGCTTAAGCACTCGGACACTTATTCGGACCCTTTTACATGATACCAGATATGTAATTATGGTGCTTATTTGCCCTTTGTCATGCATTAGGCTTTAAACACTTGGACACATATTCGGACCCTCTTGCATGATGGCAGATATGTAATTATGGTGTTTACTTGCCATTTCTCATGCATTATGGCTTAAACAATCGGACACTTATTCGGACCCTCTTGCATGATGGCAGATATGTAATTATGGTGTTTATTTGCCATTTCTCATGCGTTGCGGTTTAAACACTCAGACACTTATTCGAACCCTCTTGCATGATGGCAGATATGTAGTTATGGTGTTTACTTGTCATTTCTCATGCATTAGGGCTTAAATACCCGGACACTTATTTGGACCCTGTTGCAAGATGGTAAATATGTAATTGTGGTGTCTATTTGCCGTTTCTCATGCATTAGGGTTTAAACACTCGGACACTTGTTGGGACCCTCTTGCATGATGGCAGATATGTAATTATGGTGTTTACTTGCCATTTCTCACGCATTAGGGCTTAAGCACTCGGACACTTATTCGGACCCTTTTACATGATGCCAGATATGTAATTATAGTGTTTATTTGCCATTTGCCATGCATTAGGCTTTAAACACTTGGACACATATTCGGACCCTCTTGCATGATGGCAGATATGTAATTATGGTGTTTACTTTCCGTTTCTCATGCATTAGGGTTTAAACACTCGGACACTTATTCGGACCCTCTTGCATGATGACAGATATGTGATTATGGTGTTTATTTGCCATTTCCCTTGCTTTACGGTTTAAATACTCGGACACTTATTCGGACCCTCTTGCATGATGGCAGATATGTAATTGTGGTGTCGATTTTCCATTTCTCGTGCATTAAGGTTTAAACACTCAGAAACTTATTCGGACCCTCTCGCTTGGTGGCAGATACGTAATTATGGTGTTTACTTGTCATTTCTCATGCATTAAGGCTTAAATACCCGGACACTTATTCATACCCTGTTGCAAGATGGCAGATATGTAATTGCGGTGTCTATTTGCCGTTTCTCACGCATTAGGGTTTAAACACTCGGACACTTATTCGGACTCGCTTGCATGATGGCAGATATGTAATTATGGTGTTTACTTGCCATTTCTCATGCATTATGGCTTAAACAATCGGACACTTATTCGGACCCTCTTGCATGATGGCAGATATGTAATTATGGTGTTTACTTGTCATATCTTATGCATTAGGGTTTAAACACTCGGACCCTTATTCGGACCCTCTTGCATGATGGCAGATATGTAATTGTGGGGTCTATTTGCCATTTCACATGCATTATGGTTTAAACACTCGGACACTTATTCGGACCATCTTGCATGATGGCAGATATGCAATTATGGTGTTAACTTGCCATTTCTCATGCGTTAGGGTTTAAACACTCGGACACTTATTCGGACCCTCTTGCATGATGGCAGATATGCAATTTCGTTGTTTATTTTCCATTTCTCATGCGTTAGGGTTTAAACACTCGGACACTTATTTGGACCCTCTTGCATGATGACAGATATGTAATTTTGCTGTTTACTTGCCATTTCTCATGCATTAGGGCTTAAACACTCGGACACTTATTCGGACCCCGTTGCATGAAGGCAGATATGTAATTATGTTGTTTACTTGCCATTTCCCATGCATTAGGGTTGAAACACTCGGACACTTAATCGGACCCTCTTGCATGATGGCAGATATGTAATTGTAGGGTTCATTTGCCATTTCTCATGCATTAGGATTTAAACACGCGGACACTTATTCGGACCCTCTTGCATGATGGCAGATATGTAATTATGGTGTTTATTTGCCATTTCCCAGGCATTACGGTTTCAACACTCGGACACTTATTCGGACCGCCTCGCATGATGACAGATATGTAGTTATGGTGTTTACTTGCCATTTCCCATACATTAGGGCTTAAACACTCGGACACTTATTCGGACCCTCTTGCATGATGGCAGATATGTAATTATGGTGTTTACTTGTCATTTCACATGCATTAGGGCTTAAATACTCGGACCCTTATTCGGACCCTCTTCCATGATGGCAGATATGTAATTGTGGCGTCTATTTTCCATTTCACATGCATTAGGGTTTAAACACTCGGACACATATTCGCACCCTCTTGCATGATGGCAGATATGTAATTATGGTGTTTATTTGCCATTTCCCGTGCATTACGATTTAAATACTCGGACACTTATTCGGACCCTCTTGCATGATGGCAGATATGTAATTGTGGTGTCTATTTGCAATTTCTCGTGCATTAGGGTTTAAACACTCAGACACTTATTCGGACCCTCTTGCATGATGGCAGATATGTAATTATGGTGTTTACTTGTCATTTCTAATGCGTGGCTTAAATACCCGGACACTTATTCGGACCCTCTTGCAAGATGGCAGATATGTAATTGTGGTGTCTATTTGGCATTTCACATACATTAGGGTTTAAACACTCTGACACTTATTCGGACCCTCTTGCATGATGGCAGATATGTAATTATGGTGTTTACTTGCCATTTCTCATGCATTATGGCTTAAGCACTCGGACACTTATCCGGACCCTCTCGCATGATGGCAGATATGTAATTATGGTGTTTATTTTGCCATTTCTTATGCATTAGGGTTTAAACACTCGGACACTTATTCGGACCCTCTTGCATGATGGCAGATATGCAATTATGGTGTTTACTTGCCATTTCTTATGCGTTAGGGTTTAAACACTCGGACACTTATTCGGATCGTCTTGCATGACGGCAGATATGCAATTATGTTGTTTACTTGCCATTTCTCATGCGTTAAGGTTTAAACACTCGGACACTTATTTGGACCCTCTTGCATGATGACAGATATGTAATTGTAGGGTTTATTTGCCATTTCTTATGCATTAGGATTTAAACCCTCGGACATTTATTGGGACCCTCTTACTTGCCATTTCTTATGCACTATGGCTTAAGCACTCGGACACTTATTCGGACCGTCTCGCATGATGGCAGATATGTAATTATGGTGTTTATTTTGCCATTTCTTATGCATTAGGGTTTAAACACTCGGACACTTATTCGGACCCTCTTGCATGATGGCAAATATGTAATTATGGTGTTTATTTGCCATTTCCCATGCATTACGGTTTTAACACTCGAATACTTCTTCGGACCCTCTAGCAAGATGGCAGATATGTAGTTATGGTGTTTACTTGCAATCTCCCATGCATTAGGGCTTAAACACTCGGACACTTATTCAGACCCTCTTGCATGATGGCAGATATGTAATTATGGTGTTTACTTGTCATTTCTCATGCATTTGGGCTTAAATACTCGGACCCTTATTCGGACCCTCTTGCATGATGACAGATATGTAATTGTGGTGTCTATTTGCCATTTCTCATGCATTAGGGTTTAAACACTCGGACACTTATTCGGACCCTCTTGCATGATGGCAGAAATGTAATTATGGAGTTTACTTGCCATTTCTCATGCATTATGGCTTAAACAATCGGACACTTATTCGGACCCTCTTGCATGATGGCAGATATGTAATTGTGGTGTCCATTTGCCATTTCTCGTGCATTAGGGTTTAAACACTCGGACACTTATTCGGACCCTCTTGCATGATGGCAGATATGTAATTATGGTGTTTACTTGTCATTTCTAATGCATGGCTTAAATACCCGGACACTTATTCGGACCCTCTTGCAAGATGGCAGATATGTAATTGTGGTGTCTGTTTGCCATTTCACATGCATTAGGGTTTAAACACTCGGACACTTATTCGGACCCTCTTGCATGATGGCAGATATGTAATTATGGTGTTTACTTGCCATTTCTCATGCATTATGGCTTAAGCACTCGGACATTTATTCGGACCCTCTCGCATGATGGCAGATATGTAATTATGGTGTTTATTTTGCCATTTCTTATGCATTAGGGTTTAAACACTCGGACACTTATTCGGACCCTCTTGCATGATGGCAGATATGCAATTATGTTGTTTACTTGCCATTTCTCATGCGTTAGGGTTTAAACAGTCGGATATGTAATTGTAGGGTTTATTTGCCATTTCTTATGCATTAGGATTTAAACCCTCGGACATTTATTGGGACCCGCTTACTTGCCATTTCTCATGCTTTATGGCTTAAGCACTCGGACACTTATTCGGACCATCTCGCATGATGGCAGATATGTAATTATGGTGTTTATTTTTCCATTTCTTATGCATTAGGGTTTAAACACTCGGACACTTATTCGGACCCTCTTGCATGATGGCAGATATGCAAATATGGTGTTTACTTGCCATTTCTCATGCGTTAGGGTTTAAACACTCGGACACTTATTCGGACCGTTTTGCATGATGGCAGATATGTATTTATGTTGTTTACTTGCCATTTCTCATGCATTAGGGTTTAAACACTCAGACACTTATTCATACCCTCTTGCATGATGGCAGATATGTAATTATAGGGTTTATTTGCCATTTCTCTTGCATTAGGATTTAAACCCTCGGACATTTATTCGGACCCGCTTGCATGATGGCAAATATGTAATTATGGTGTTTATTTGCCATTTCCCATGCATTACGGTTTCAACACGCGGATACTTCTTCAGACCCTCTAGCATGATGGCAAATATGTAGTTATGGTGTTTACTTGCAATTTCCCATGCATTAGGGCTTAAACACTCGGACACTTATTCGGACCCTCTTGCATGATGGCAGATAAGTAATTATGGTGTTTACTTGTCATTTCTCATGCATTTGGGCTTAAAAACTCGGACCCTTATTCGGACCCTCTTGCATGATGACAGATATGTAATTGTGGTGTCTATTTGCCATTTCTCATGCATTAGGGTTTAAACACTCGGACACTTATTCGGACCCTCT
Source organism: Camellia sinensis (assembly GCF_004153795.1). Taxonomy (NCBI): domain Eukaryota; kingdom Viridiplantae; phylum Streptophyta; class Magnoliopsida; order Ericales; family Theaceae; genus Camellia; species Camellia sinensis. Next base: position 1,791,398 of record NW_021026219.1, on the reverse strand, counting down.
TGCATGATGGCAGATATGTAATTTTGGTGTTAACTTGCCATTTCTCGTGCATTATGGCTTAAACACTCGGACACTTATTCGGACCCTCTTGCATGATGGCAGATATGTAATGATGGTGTTTATTTGCCATTTCTCTTGCATTAGGGTTTAAACACTCAGACACTTATTTGGACCCTCTTTCATGATGACAGATATGTAATTATGTTGTTTACTTGGCATTTCTCTTGCATTAGGGCTTAAACACTCAGACACTTATTCGGACCCTCTTGCATGAAGGCATGTATGTAATAATGGGGTTTATTTGCCATTTCTCATGCATTAGGGTTTAAACACTCGGACATTTATTCGGACCCTCTTGCATGGTGACAGATATGAAATTATGTTGTTTACTTGCCATTTCTCATGCATTAGGGTTTGAACACTCGGACACTTATTCGGGCCCTCTTACAAGATAGCAGATATGTAATTATGGGGTTTACTGGCCATTTCTCATGCATTAGGGTTTAAACACTCGGACATTTATTCGGACCCTCTTGCATGATGGCAAATATGTAATTATGGTGTTTATTTGACATTTCCCATGCATTACGGGTTAAACACTCGGACACTTATTCGGACCCTCTTGCATGATGGCAGATATGCAGTTATGGTGTTCACTAGCCATTTCCCATGCATTAAGGCTTAAACACTCGGACACTTCTTCAAACCCTCTTGCATGATGGCAGATATGTAATTATGGTGTTTACTTGTCATTTCTCAAGCATTAGGGTTTAAACACTCGGACACTTATTTGAACCCCCTTGCATGATGGCAGATATGTAATTATGGTGTTTACTTGCCATTTCTTATGCATTAGGGTTTACACACTCGGACACTCATTTCGACCCTTTTGCATGATGGCAGATATGTAATTATGGTGTTTATTAGCAATATCTCAGGTATTAGGGTTTAAACACTCGGACACTTATTCGGACCCTTTTGCATGATGGCAGATATGTAATTATGGTGTTTACTTGCATTTCTCATGCATTAGGGTTTAGACACTCGGACACTTATTCGGACCCGCTTGCATGATTGCAGATATGTAATTATGGTGTTTATTTGTCGTTTCTCATTCATTAGGGTTTAAAAACTGGGACACTTATTCAGACCCCTTGCACGATGGCAGATATGTAATTATGGTGTTTACTTGCCATTTCCCATGCTTTAGGGTTTAAACACTCGGACACTTATTCCGACCCTCTTCAATGACGGCAGGCACGTAATTATAGTGTTTACTTGCCATTTCTCAGGCATTAGGGTTTAAACACTCGGACATTTATTCGGACCATCTTGCATGATGGCAGATATGTAATTATGGTGTTTATTTTCCATTTCTCTTGCATTTGGGTATAAATACTCGGGCACTTATTCAGACCCTCTTGCATGATGGCAGATATGTAGTTATGGTGTTTACTTGCCATTTCTCATGTATTAGAGCTTAAACACTCAGACACTTATTCGGACGCACTTGCATGATGGCAGATATGTAATTATGGTGTTTATTTGCCATTTCTCATGCGTTAGGGTTTAAACACTCGGCCACTTATTCGGACCCGCTTACGTGATGGCAGATATGTAATTATGGCGTTTACTTTCCATTTTTCATGCATTAGGCCATTAACACTCGGACACTTATTCGGACACTCATGCATGATGGCAGATATGTAATTATGGTGTTTATTTGCCATTTCTCATGCATTAGGGTTTAAACACTCGGACACCTATTCGGACCCTCTTGCATGATGGCATATATGTAATTATGGTGTCTATTTGCCATTTCTCAGGCATTAGGATTTGAACACACAGACACTTATTCGAACCCTCTTTCATGATGGCCGATAAGCAGTTATGGTGTTTACTAGCCATTTCTCATGCATTAGGGCTTAAACACTCGGACATTTATTCGGATCCTCTTGCATGATAGAAGATATGTAATTATGGTGTTTGTTTGCCATTTCTCATGCATTAGGGTTTATACACTCGGACACTTATTCGGACTCTCTTGCATGATGGCCGATATGTAATTATGGTGTTTATTTGTCGTTTCTCATGCAGTGGGGTTTAAATACTGGGACACTTATTCTGACCCTTGCATGATGGCAGATATGTAATTATGGTGTTTACTTGCCATTTCCCATGCATTGGTGTTTAAACACTCGGAAACTTATTCCGACCCCCTTCAATGATGGCAGATACGTAATTATGGTGTTTACTTACCATTTCTCATGCTTCAGGGTTTAAACACTCGGACATTTATTCCGACCCTCTTCAATGATGGCAGGGATGTAATTATGGTGTTTACTTGCCATTTCTCATGCATTAGTGTTTAAACACTCGGACATTTATTCGGACCCTCTTGCATGATGGCAGATATGTAATTATGGTGTCTATTTGACAGTTCTCTTGCATTAAGGTATAAATACTCGGACACTTATTCAGACCCTCTTGCATGATGGCAGGTATGTAGTTATGGGGTTTACTTGCCATTTCTCATGTATTAGAGCTTAAACACTCGCACACTTATTCGGACGCACCTGCATGATGGCAGATATGTAATTGTGGGGTTTATTTGCCATTTCTCATGCGTTAGGGTTAAAACACTCGGCCACTTATTTGGACCCGCTTACGTGACGGCAGATATGTAATTATGGTGTTTACTTGCCATTTTTCATGCATTAGGGTTTAAACACTCAGACACTTATTCGGACCCTCTTGCATGATGGCAGATATGTAATTATGGCGTTTATTTGACATTTCTCATGCGTTAGGGTTTAAACACTCGGACACTTATTCAGACCCTCTTGCATGATGGCAGATTTGTAATTATGGTGTTTACTGGCCATTTCTCATGCTTTTGGGTTTAAACACTTGGACACTTATTCCGACCCTCTTCAACGATGGCAGATGTGTAATTATGGTGTTTACTTGCCATTTCTCACGCATTAGGGTTTAAACAATCGGACATTTTTTCGGACCCTCTTGCATGATGGCAGATATGTAATTATGGTGTTTATTTGCCAATTCTCTTGCATTAGGGTATAAATACTCGGACACTTATTTAGACCCTCTTGCATGCTGGCATATATGTAATTATGGTGTTTACTTGCCACTTCTCATGTATTAGAGCTTAAACACTCGGACACTAATTCGGACGCTCTTGCATGATGGCAGATATGTAATTATGGTGTTTAATTGCTATTTCTCATGCGTTAGGATTTAAACACTCGGCCACTTATTCAGACCCGCTTACGTGATGGCAGATATGTAATTATGGTGTTTAGTTGCCATTTCTCATGCATTAGGGTTTAAACACTCGGACACTTATTCGGACTCTCTTGCATGATGGCCGATATGTAATTATGGTGTTTATTTGCCATTTCTCA
>NW_021026219.1:1739468-1766742 GCF_004153795.1 Camellia sinensis | reverse complement strand
GAATGAGTCATAACTATCATACCTCACACAATAATCTAGTACAAATTATCATTAGTGGGGACTAAAATGTGCCAAATACAATAGTCGGACTTAAATGCAGGCCAATACAAACTGACCTTTCTACGGCCTTTAGCCTACTTATTGTGTGCAACCATTGCGAGATCAAAGTTACATTCACATGAGAGCAGGATGTCATACGCGAGTGGGGCCGAGAAGGCCTATCTTCAATTTCTAATTTTCTTTGTCAATCACAATAAAGTCTCTATACTACTCATTAACCAATGTCGGAGGGCCACAGAGTAGAGGCTATATATATATCCTCACTCGAGTCATGACCAATTATACCATAAAAACTCAAATTCTACCTCACATTAATATCATCTTAGGAATGTGTGTTTTCTCGGGAAGCACTCAACGATGTGATATTTTTAAAGGTTTCAGACGCACAACATATATTATAAACGCAGTCTTCATGCAGACTTGTCTTAATGGGAGATACTCATAGTCTAGAAAACTTTCTTAATTGTTCCATTAGTATCATAAATATATAATGGTTGTCATGGATATAACAGATTGCCGAAGTTGCGAGCTACTAATTAAAGTCTCGCAATATTTTAAACTAATCGTGATAAAGTGTTCTAATTCCCCTGCGGCTACAATTTCAAGTTAAATATTAACACTCATACTCTCTAATAGTAAACACATATTATTAATCTCGACATTATTGTAATAATTTGAACTTTCAATACTCATTTTCATTTTAGACCAGAAGTCTCTTGATTATACTTGCTTCTTCTTTGTTCATATACGCTATATTATTAGCATTTACCAATTCTATTCTACTATCCATAAGAAGCAGAGTGTAAACATTATAAAGTTGTTGAAGCATTAATAAAGTGAGTTATTGGAGGTGAATTATGCCTTCATTGAAGAGTGTCTTGTTTTAGTTAAGAAGGTGCACAACTCTCGGCTCTCTCGCTGATTTGTTGTTAATATTTTATATACAAAATAATATAATTGACAGCTCATTGATAGTAACTAAGCAGAGAGAATTATGGTTATAGAAAGCAGTACAATAAAAGTATTCTACAAACTAATTAGCCCAATGGCTCTCACAAGAATTCTGAATGAGTTACACGTTACCCATTTCTGTGAGTTTTGGCATCATGTAGCAACTTCATGGCAGTTAAAAGGCTTGAAAATAATATTCACACTCCATTTATTACAAGATATTAAGATATTTTAATACTATGATTAATAATAAATTAAGAATCGTTTAGAAATTATCACATCGCTAATATTAGCGCTCTCTCTGCTCGCGTCTCCTCCACTACATTTATTAAATTAATTGTTTATTAAAAAGAAAACATAAAACTACTAAGTGAAGTCTCATTACGAAAGGTGCAACCCATCAACATAAGTCTCACAAACTAAGTTGTGGAAACAGTATAGTTCCTCCAGGGCTTCAGCAAAAGTAAAAAGTTAGGCTCAAAATGCATAACTCAAGATTCCTCAATATAGCACCAAAGCGCACAATAACTTATGAGCGCGCGCTTGATTATTTTGTAGGTTTTCACGGTTATTAGCTAAGTGTATCTGTGGCGACGCGACTGTAAATACTCAACCAAGAGTTGCGAATTACATTTACTCTGCTGTAACTCTTACTCAAGTTATATAACGCTTAATGCAATAAGTCATGGTTGATAAAAAAATTTATGTATTATGGTCATAATATGGTAGATGTTCTGTTTTGAACTTAATTTAATGACATATGTGTCTAAATTTATATAAGTATAATATGTTTAACCATTATTATGTTATGATCGATAAAGACGTCGTAAAAATTATTCGAGTACAAACTCGGAATTGTGTCTCTCAAAGACTTGTAAATGTGGTTGACTTTTGGTAGTATATGATGATGTTGTTTTTGATACTTTATTTTTTGTGAGTTATTTTTTTTTTGTATTCTTATTTAAAATTGTACTCGAAAACTGGCCTGTAGGTGTTGGTTGAACTACATCCATATACTCGATATTCTAGTGACTACGGAATAAGACAGCTAATACATATATTCACAATAATAATCGCGTTGACTTTTGAAACTTAATGTTAGAGCTCGTGACCTTAGGCGCCTTGAAACTTTTATTGTAACTCTATTCGGTGCATTGATTTCTTTCTTTCCATAGCGCGATAGCCTACAATATGCACTACTACGGATTAATCCGTGCGCGATGAAAGTTTTGCTCCATCCACTCCTAGATAATTGGGTGATGAGCAAAACACTGCTTCATGCTAGCTACTCGTCTTACATTAATGACTAATTTATTTAAGCTTGCTATTCTTTGACGACGTGACTTCATTTGATGTCTACTTCATCCAATATGTAACATTATTTACAAGCGGCAATACGAGTCATTCCGCGCAGGGATATCGCTCAAGAGTACGATTCGAAGATCATATATAGAGTTGCGTATTGAACACCGCTTACGTGTTTAAAAATTGATTTTGATAACCCACTCAAAAAACGTGCGCAACCAGATTATTAACTATATAAAAATATAAAAATCATATAGCCGATAGCGTGCATGCTAACCATAGTGCACCACACGATTAGTTTTATTATGCCAACAAGCAACAAAACCACGGACAACTTATATGGTCTCGCAGTTTCGCACTTATCCATAACTCAATGGGAGTTGTCGAGGGCTTCAAATATTAAGGACATGGACGCGTAAGAGACAGTGAACATCTCAGTACTATAGCCTCTAGTGTTCAATACTAAAGATAGATGGGCTTAAGATATGCTTACATTGTTCGAGCGATCGCCCCAATTACATCAGGATGTGACATTGATTACAAGAGATCTAGAGTGGATAGACCAATGGTCCTATACGCATACATAGCGTAAGAGGTTAGGAGTCTAGATATCAGAGTGGGCCAAATATATGCCAGTTCAGTTACCAATCATTTCTATTGAGCATAAGTCTCAATATATGCCCACTACAAAGACTCCTTAGAGGAATGGCACCAAAGTGCAAAGGTTGGACGAAGTGATATACACAGTGGCGCAGACTCAATGATTTGAAATCCCTATGCGCTAGCCGGGAATCATCTCGTCTAGACGCAACATAACCATCTTATCCTCAATAAATATTGTTCATTATTCATGCAGCCAATATTGGTCCTTCCGGGAGTTAACATCTTACAAAGATTTCTCTCGAACCGAATAACCTCCACTCCCTAAACTCGGTGATTCAGCTGGCGCATAGTGCATTGGATTACGTAATACGACGAAATGCATTAAGAGAAAACAAATGTCTTAGAGTTCCGATGCACAAATAAAGTTGCAGTTAGTGATAAGAGTGTCACCTCTGATCATGCATAATGCTATGTTACATTGTAACTAACCGAAGACGATCTCGAACTAAAAAAATAATTTAAATCTTTCCTTATTATCTAAATCACACATTTACATACACCCTAAAAGAAGAATTTCCGCCGGCCATCGCTTGAAGATCTAATGATTTAGACTTGAAAATTAGTGCCATGAAAACAGTAGAACTGTATCACTTTTCTGGCAAAGCGAATACATATCAGTTGCCTATTGGAGGAACACTTTTGTTTTCTCGTGCATTTTCAGCTGCTACGCCAGATATTCTTAAGTAATCTTCATAAACTAATAAAAACACATTTAAATTTAGAAATAAAAAATTTCACAGAATCTGATAAACTGAAAAAATTTTCCGAGTGCTACTGCACGTTGCAACACTATTCCGATGTCAGAAGAGTTCTACGAGAATTGAATATAGAATAATGTTTCGAACGCGCCAGGAAGTTATATTTAATCATTGTGTTGGCGGTAAATACCTCTCGCATAGCTTTACTGTGTCATTTAAGACGAGACTCTCTCGATCGCACCTACAAGTATGAAGTGTGAGAAATGTAGGGACATGAATGTATATCTCATATGAGGGAAAAGCATACATTATGTTAGGGTTTCAATTGTGCTCGGTTGGCTTGGATATTGTCTTTCCTCGCATATAAGTCATATATCACATAGAAGAACTGCCTAGGCGTACAGGAATTGTTAGGTTGTGCTGCAACATAAAGTCTCAACTTAGATGTGGTATTACGTGCTCTTCCGAGAATGGCGCTAAATATACCAGACCGAGGGGTGCGGGGTTGATCCCCCTTCCCTCTCACAATAGTTTCTTGCTGTGGATGATTTATCTGTAGGTGCGACGACTCCCCTTTTGGCCGGTTTCACCAGTATAGACTCAAGTCCTTCCAAGAATTCATTAACTTAACATGATCTGTGATGTGACTTGGCTCACATGCTGTGGAAAGCCTTAAGTGGACCTCAACGATTCCTGCAAGCCTGGCGTGTGGAGGGATGTGAAACAAAACGCGTGTTAGCTCGCTCGCGCTCTTTTAGTGCTGTCGTGTGCGAGAGCTCCCTCAAGCTAATCTCAGTATCGAAACGCATTATAGCTATCAGCAACGGAAGGCCAGTATCTCAACTCCTTGGTCGGTGAAACGCCTTTCTGCACTCGGTCGAGTGGCGCTAGCGAGCGACTCCTTCTCTGTTGAGGCATCTGCGACTCCAGAGCGCCTCTCCTCTTATACTGGACGCGCACGCCACGCTTTGCGCGGCTCATGGGCCTAAATTGCTTCCCTAGCGTGGTGACTCAACGCCCATCTTATCTCAGGGCGCCTTTTGGTGAGTTTTTAGCGGGCTCGCTGCACTCAATATTTGATGTGGGTCCCGAAGAGGAGTTGATATAGGCATTTTACGTGGCCCATGATTAAGGATGTCTCTGCCTGGCTCATATCTGCCTCTCATACTCGTGCCTCGGTTGTTGTGCAAGGTTTGTTAATGTCTCCTGCGAGCTATGATGGAGAGTTCCTCTCCCAAAAGTAGGCGAAGCTCATCATTTTTGCATTTGCATTGGATGAAGTAAATTTGCCAGTCGGTTAGGTTGGTCGTCGTGCGCGAGTTGTCATACGATGTGGGTGAACCGCGATTCTCATGGTTACTGGTTTTGCGGGCGCTGTTGTTTGCTGTGCGCTCGCCCGTGTCTTCTGATTGCATTTCGAGCTACAATGGCGGCCGTACTTGTTAATTAAGGCACCTCATGTGCCTTATGACGTGCTAAGACGTGTCGCCGCCGTCCCCACGGTGTTGAGGGCTTTCTAGTTCGGGAAATTTGGGTATTAGCTAATGGTTTCTCGGTACTCTCGCTTTCTTACTCATTTTTACCAACACCCATAATTATGCATTGAATAGTCCGCTCTCTCAATAGTGACATGATATCAAAATGGACATTATGAGAAACTCATTAGTTATCGCTATACATAGCTGCTATTTCTACTTTGGTAATGTGATCAGTGGCATTCTGTTTCATGTAGGTCTCAGTTGTGATGATATATTTATCATTTTCGTCTTATCTGATATACAAAAAATAGAATGGACATATATTTGTCTCTGCATAGTAAAGTATACCATTAGTATAAAGGTCTGACTCGAAAATACTCAACTTGTTATAGGGGCTCTGATACCATGTTAAATCATTCGCTAGAAGTCGCATCTATGTAATTTGTCTTATAGAAACGTCATAGATCTCTCTTTGCACCTTTTTCTCTTCGGTGCGCGTGTCCCTCTCCGATTGTTGTAGTGTCTGTGAGATGTATGCAGACTGCTAGCTTGTTAAGTTCTAGTAGTATCTGTCTCAATTTGAACTCGTTGTATTCCTTCATTTGGTGTGACTAGGAGGCAATATATGGGATATGATTTCGCGCGCGCTCAGCTTATCTATATTGTTATGCACATTAACAGTGTATGCGTGCTAATTTTAATTTCATTTTATTGATACTTTTTTTAATGATACTTAAGTTCAGTATGGCTGATGGAGAAAAACGTTTAGATTTAGGAATGTAGGTATATATCTAATATAGTCTTTTTAATGTCTCTATGTTAAAGTTTCATTATTTGAGGCTTCAATATGAGCTATAGTGCTCATTTGTATGCTTCGCGTATCCCTCGAGGCACACTCTTTGTATGTAGTCATGAGATCCTAGCACGTGCTCAATCTCAAATTAAGCTCTGAGAACTACGAATGCAAATTCGCCGCTCGCGCTCGCGGCGTGACAGCGGTGTGCGCTCAGGCGCGGTCTCTGAGGCCGCACGCCGCCACGAGCTCTCACTAGTGTGACGATTTGATGGATACCTTCGTGAGGCGTTCCGCGCCAGCACGGCCGTGGCAGATCCAGCCAACAGGTGTCGTCGCGTATGATGCTTGATATGCCACGCATCTCCTTTGGATCCGCAACTGCATGCACTGGGTCTGGCTCCTGCGCGTTTAGTGCTAAGTGTCGCACCGTTGGGTCTCGGCTCTGATAGGTAGACTCGCGCCTGCCACATGTGACAGTTGCGACGATGGCGCGATTAGTCCGCCGTTTGTAGCTGGCCCTCCTCGCGCGAGGCTCTCGCAGCTATGAGGTTGAGCGAGCGCGAAGGAGCAAGCCGAGCAGCACGATTGGCTTTGTTTCCAGCTGAGGCTTTGTTCTAAGGCTCTGTGGCTTTGAGAGCCTTGGCATTTATTAATCTTTAATTTGACGCATTACAATGGTCAGTGCACAGTAATTCGTTGTTATAGTCTTGTTTTAAGCCCACTTGGTTGGTCACTGTTTGAGTGAATCATCAGAATTTATCGATTTCTACTCTCTTCTCTCGTAAAAATTTTTGTCAAATTTGTTAGCTGAGATAATAAAAAATATTTTTCCTGAAAGTACTCATCAAATTTCATTATTTTGGTTTAATTGATCAATCTGGTGTTGTTGGCTGTATAGATATAGGTTCCTACTGGGTTTTGTATTTTTTATTGAGTGAGACTGTCCTTCGTAATTAATGAGGTCTTAATAAGCTCTTTATACCGTGTGAATCATTTATTGTAACTCGGTTATGTATGTAATATGTTATCGGGATCGCGTGGCCAGTGTTCTTGTTATTTCTATTTTTATGTGTGAGATTTATAGAAGTTATATTAGAGATTCCCTTAGAAATAATTTCATGATGATAAAATTCTAAATGTAATCTCATAGGTCTACGTGTCCAAATTTCGCATTTCCAGTGTCTCGGTCTAATGTGGTCAGTAATTCCTTTGGCAATCAAATTCTTACGGCAAATAAACCAATTGTAGTCTTGTGAGTTGTTTCATTTTCTTGTCTTCGCCTGGAGTGTGAATCATGTTCTGACTCTTGGTGAAGTGAGAGGCGCTCGTCTCTCTAAAGTGATTATGTGTTGTGTATATTAGTCTGCATAACTGCGCACTTATAAGGTGAACCGTGCGCCAACTTTGTTGATTTCGATTGTGATAAGTCTACAGTTTTAATTTGATGTTATTTGTAATGGTGAATCGTTCACATTCGTAATAATACTTGTTTCGGCATGCCTGTCTGTGTTCTCTCAGATGACTGTTCACTGTCTCATGTTGGTGGAGTGATTTTCGTTCTCCGGTGCAGAGATCATCTCATGTAGATTTGCGCCTCTTTCTCAGATCATAGAAGCGCAATTGTCATTTGTTGTGACCAGTGTACTCTGAATTAACTGTAATGATTTTGTGAGACGTGATTGGCAAGCACCTTTGGCTATGTTCATTCATGTAGGGGAGTGCCTATATATCAGTGCCCCTCTGCCATACCTCGACCAACTTTACGAGAGTGTGAGCAGGAGATATTGACGAATACTCATGCAGACTGTGGTGTCATAATATACAGTTTCAACTTACTGTTTAGATATGTATATATTGTGCCTTCGCATTATTATTAATCTCCTTATATAGTACTATTCTGTGATCTGTTAAATCCGCAAAATGCCTCCATAATGTGTGCTCATGCCTACTCTTCTTGAGAGACTTAGCTTATGGAAGTAATTGGGTTTCATGACATAAGACTTACGCTTAAAGTATGTGTATTCTCACGAGCGTGTGTTACTGATATTCGTGCGTCACCAATCTCTGACCGATGTCTTCATAGCTAATGATGCAAGATACGCTCCTTCGGAGCGAATAGACATTATACTGCGATCACAATAGTGCTTAATTGAACTAAAGTAAGGAAACATGACTCAAAGTCGCCGTGTTTTTTTTTTGTTGCCTTGTTTGGCATAATAAAAACTAATGTGTGCGCTATGGTTAGCGGCCCGCTACGTAGTTTTGGTTGGCGAGTTTTGGAGTTATGAAATTAGTAAGCCCTCAATAGATCTATATATGATCTTGACTATTGAGCTGCGCGGATTGACTTTGTAATTTGACTTGTAAATAATGTTACATCATTGGATGAAGTAACATTCAAGAGTCACGTCGTCCAAGAAATGCAAGCTTAAATAAATTAGTCATTAAGTGTAAGACGAGTAGCTAGTATGAGCAGTGTTTTGCTCTCAACCCAATTATTAGGAGTGGATGGAGCAAAATTTCATGCACTATAATAGTGTGCGTTGAAATATCACGTGAAGTTAAAAGATTAGCGCTTAGAAGCTGCAAAATCTATTAACACTATGTGAAAAGATTAGCGCTTCGAAGCTACAAAATCTATTAACACTAAGGCCAAGTTTGGGTAGTTTAAAAAAAGTCAAAAAGCCAAAAAGTTACTCAAAAAGTTAAAAAGTCATCACTATTCACCAAAAGTCAACAATTACGGATGCACAATTCTCAATTCTAATTTTCTCCTACAAACTAATTTTTACAATTTTTTATTACATATTTTTCCATAAAAAGTCAAAAAGTTAACCCAAACATTCATATTTTCAATCTCAATTTTTTAGTCTAAAAAGACAAAAAGTGCACTTATTTAGTCTTCCCAAACTTGACCTAAGTGAAAAAATTAGCGCTTAGTGGCTGCAAAATCTATTAGCATTGCCAACTTGTCTAAGTCTGGAAACTTACTGTTTCCACACTTGTGTGTGAGACATGAGGAGGTGCTCCTTTGTATGATTCCTTAGCTAGGCTAACATTTTTTAATAATGTTTACCACTAAGCGCAAACGTTGCAGCATAGTAATGAAAAGGTCAAGGCCGGCAAGGTTGCTATGACTCTAAGAATTTGACGCATCATTTGTGAGAGCATGGTGTTGAATTAGACTCTTTAGCCTAATTCGCGCTTAAGTTACTTCAGGAGCTGTCATAAATTGATAGCTTATTCTCTGCTTCTTATGGATAGTAGAATTAATTGTAAGTAACTATGAAGCGAGAAACAGAGATGGCAAGAGGAGTATCGTCATCTTTCAATTAGATGCAGTAAAGTGTATGGAGAATAAAATTAACTTGAAAGTGCAGGGGATTAGCACTTACTAGTTAAATTTGAGACTTAGGCGCACTTGGTATCTCCATGACATCCTTTTATGATCTAGTGAACATGAATTAGTCATGAGTCAGTACCTAGTTGGGCCTAAACCTTTAAACTTGTCTTCGAGAACTCACACATTAAGATGATTGGAATTAGTTTATGAAATTGGTCATGAACCAGTGGCTTATTATACTCAATCACATTAATGAGATAATGACATGATGGTTTGAGTAGGCCTTCTCGGGCCCACTCGCTTATGACATCCTGCTCTCATGTGAATGTGTAACTTTGTTCGCAATGGTTGCACACAAGTAAGTAGGAAAGCCGTAGAAGGTCATTTGTATTGGCGCATTTAAGTCCACTATTGTATTGGCACATTTAGTCCACTATGATATTTGTGACTAGATATGTGTGAGGGTATGATAGTTATGACTCAATCTCGACACATTTATAGATTACGATACACATCTGAGTCAAGACTATTTGATCTCCCATAAGTCAAGAGTTTTTTAGATGATTTTTGACATTGCACATATGAGGTCGAGATCAATTAGATAAGATCTTTTGTGCTTTTAGTTTTGACCAAGGTGGCGAGTATCTATTTGAGTTATTTTTTTTAGAAAGCTCTGTGAAGAGAGATGGATGCTTAGAAAATTGATTATTCCTAATACTCAATAACACAATGGTGTAGTAGAGATAAGGAATTAAGTATTGTTAATGTTAGGTGGATAATGGCGCAAAAATGTTTCCCAATTCGGAATTGCACTAGTTTATTGCCTATATCCCTAACTAAGTGCCCTCCATATCAGATTTTTACACTCCATTTGAGTAATGGGTTAGCGGAGAGCCATCTATGGGCGATCTGTAACCGTTAAGCAGCTTATCTTTATTTTACTTCTCATAAGATTGCGAAGTTAAGACCTAGGGTTCTATAGCGCATTATTGTATGCTATCTTGTAAACACAAAGGGTTGTGTGGCGCATTATTGTATGCGGTCATGTAAACCCTCCGGGTCATGTGCATATAGGTAAGCAGCTTTATGGCAGTGCAACTAAGTCACATAAAGTTTTATTAGTAAAGGTGACGTGAATAGAGTTTTTAGAACTCTATAAGATAGAGAATTCTAAGCATAGCGCTCTATGTAGCCTAGTTAAGAATGGAAATAAATTTTCAATATCCTAGGGATAGTGGGAGCAATGTGCCTACTAATGGATTACTCCATTAGAGAAGAATACTCTACATTCTTAGTTGCGTGGTAGCGAATGTGAAAATTTTTCACGTCATCACTGGGTGATTGAGAGGGAAACATTCATGATTGCTTCGCAAGATGATAAAGAGCCTAGGATAATGCCTAAGGCTCAAGTCCCCTATTTTTAGAAAGTGGATCAATGTTGCGCAGTTTAAAACAAAGTCTTTGAGGATTAACCATTTTTATAATTTGGTTGACTTTCTATTATGACGCAAAACTGTTATAAAGTTATGCGTAATTTGGATAGTTATTATTGAGGCATAAGGCTCGCTAGATACCAAAAAGTCGCACCATTGAGGAAAGTGTAGACCATGAGAAGACTTCCTCCTGGGAAGTGGGGTTATTTTGACTTAGGCTATGATTGACATAAGTTCGGAACATTGATTTGTGGACATTGTCACCTGATTTCTCGTTAGAAAATTGGATAAGTAGATCCGTAAGAATTTACCTTCTGCTTTTATGGTGAAAAGTTAGGAGCGCAAAAAGGTTGCTAGTTCCAATAAATCTTTTACAGCCTAAAACAGTTATCCAAATAGTGGTTCTTAGATTTCGTAAAGCCATGATAGGCCAACGATGATCGATGAAGACCACTGAGGCATGATCAATAGTCCAAAAAGAAGTTTTTCCTTACTTAGTCATTATGAGCCAGGAATTTATAAGGTTGTCGCCACCTAGGGTGGGCAGTCCTCTATTTTAGATATGATGGACATGGGTGATGTAATTTATATGCTCGGATGTACGATCCTTAGGGACTGTTTTAGGAAAATTCTCGGTTTGTCTTCGATGACTTACATAAGGAATATCCTAGAACGATTCTAGATGCAAAATTGCAAACCCATTGACTTACCTACCAGTAAAAGCCAGAGCCTTAGCTATTAAGTGAATCCTCGGATTGTCTTCGGGAGAAACAGATGACCTATATTCCTTGATCTTTTCTTTGTTGTGGGAGCCTAAAGTACGCTATGTGGGCGTATTCGGCATGATAAGTGTTATCTTTGATAAATGGTTAACTGAGTTGTTCAGACATTGACCTTGCTCATTAGACTGTGGATAAAATGCTTTACTAGAAGCATATTAATTTGCTCATTGTAAAATTCAATGCGCTGGTTGGGCGCATCTGCGCTAGTTGGACGCATTAAGAATGAACGCAAATTGGTCACCAAAATATCTTTAGAAATGTTATTGCACAAGAGGTAGTGATCTTAAATCACTTTACTGTGAGGCGCACATGGTGGATTCCGTTGTATATACTTATCGCAAGAGGTGCTGATAAGGTCTATGTTTGGAATCTAGAATTTTGATCTTGAATCACTTCATGTGAAGCGCACAATAGTGGATTCCGTTGTATATACTTATCGCAAGAGGTGCTGATAAGGCTTATGTTTGGAATCTAGAATTGCGCAAGCTGTGGTCAATTTTTTTTTTAATCGATCACTTATTTTGAGATGATGGGATGTTGTGTCATAATGATAGCAGATGATGATGTCAGCAGGCAAGATTGGCTCACTCACACGAGTAATCGCCCTTGGCGCTTGGGAGCGAGCAAGGATGAGACTAGTGGTTTATTTTTTATTTGGAGCCAAGAGAGGCTTAAATAATCCACTATATATGTCGCCTTGGTTACAACCAAGATGAGGTCATGTTAAGGATCAAACATAGTTATTAGTACCCACTTTTCATGTTGTGCCTGTTATGATTAGCCAGATGCGGATCTCATTTGGCGCCTAGAAGGCGAGCAAATAGAGAATTCAGGTTAGGAGCTAGAAAGCGACTAGACTTATATCTGTACGGTGTATCGAGGATGACGTCACTTTTTTGGAAGAGTTACTCCACCGTAACATGTATTCATACTATATGTTGCTTGGCGACTGAAGTATGAGGTGAGAGAATGGATCCCTGTTTCCTCACCGTTTGAGTCTTACGTGTCATTATTGATATGACTTTCATTTATGTACCCTTTTGTGACTTTTGACTATGTCATAAGGTAAGGGATTGATGTTCTACTACTTCGGTATATTTCTTGCAGTCATGTATGATTCGGCCTTAACGGACATCACTTGGAAAGCGGTCAATCCTAAACTAAATAGCATGATGGCAAAGGGAAGATCATCTAGTTGTATATTTATTGCTGGAAACTCACATTGCTCTGTATGAGAAGCGGATTGAGTGTGAATATATTGCAAGAATTGAGAGGGTCAAACATGCTCTTTTGAGGGATTAGAGATGTTTTTTGGACCGGTGTAATTAGATGGGTCTGGGGTATATGAGACACTATTTCTGTTCTTTTTGGGTTGATGTCTCTATGCAGCCTCATTTTGAGTTTCTAGTATAGAGCTCCCACATGCAGGTGTTCTCAATAGTCGCACGGTGCATTGGCTAATATAAGATTGTTCATTTTTTAGGGAGATTGAGATAGAGATGTGGCAGTGTCATGCCAACTCATGTGCGAGTGAGAGATGTTAGAAATTGGGCGCCCATGTGGCATGACCCTTTGAACCTTTTGAACCTGAACCTTTTGAACCTTATCCATGTAAGTTTGAATTTGAATTCAAAACTTATTTGGATAACCATTCAGGATATCTATATCTATCATATCAATAGATATGGATAGATGGATAGATAGATATTGGTTATATATCAGATTATATGGTTAATCTAAAGAGATATGTATATCAGATATACGTTATGTGGTTTTTACCCATAACCTTTTTTCCTAGACTTTCTTTCTGACTCTCTCCCAAAAAACAACGATCAATCCATTTTGCACTGTGGCTTGTGTGGGTGATACTCATTTTGTAGTATCACTCCACTGCTGGGTTCGTTGATTGATCAGATTTTGGAAGCACGTGATTTACCCACGAGGTTGTGTCATTAAGGTATGATCCGAATTATTTTTATCCGATGCGTTAATTTATAATGCTTTATGATTTACACTGCGGTTACCTTTGTAGATGGTTTTGTTGCATGGACTTGTGGATAATCCAAATTGGTGTATAAAGAAGAATTTTCACTTTTGTGTAGAACTAATATAATACTTTTGTCGTCCTCAGCTTTTGTGTAGTTAGGCCTTGAATGACGAAATTTTTTTGTCTCCAAAGAGGTAATTTCGTCACTATAGATATTTGTGAGGAAATATTTTCGTCACCGGTTTCGTCATTGAATGTTTGTCACTAAAAACCACTGTGACGAAAAATAATTTCATCACCAATGAGATTACTTCAGTGACAAAATTTTTTGTCACCAATAAAACAACATTTTGTCGCAAAAAATTCTCATTTTCGTCACCAAATAATTATTCTGTACCATATTTATAACTTTAGTTAACGAATAAATTTGTCACACATGTTGATCATTGATGAGGAAATAATTTCGTCACAGTAAGAAGTAAAGGTGACGAAATTTTTTGTCTCCAAAAGTCATACATGGGTGACGAAATATATTTCGTCACAAATATATATATATATATATATATATGTGACGAAATTTTTAGTCACCAAACAACAAAATGAACCAAATATTTCATACATAAGCGTTAATAAATTTTGTCACAAAAAATATTTATTAGCGACAAATAATCACTTTGTCATAATAACAAGTACAAATGACGAAAAAAAATTTGTCACTAAATTTGTTCCATATTTTATATTTCAATTTAAATTATTATTTCACAAATATCCCTGATCATATCTCAATAGTCTTTTCAATGTACTAAGAAATCCACTAGCTATTATACACCATTCCACAAAAAAATTCACTAAACAATTTATATTATAAATGAAAATATATCTATCAAACAAATGAATTTAATAATCCATTAAGTATAATAAACAAAAACCATCATAACAAATTCCAAAATGAACTAATGTTAAGTCCAAAAATAAAAATAACACTCGATCTTGATTTGCAACTAGAACTAAGTATCAGTTCAAGAAAAAAATTTAACAGTTGATCTTCATTTGCAAGTATGCTTCCAAACGTCATCAAAAACCAATCTGCAAAGAAAATAAATAAGGAAAACATTAATATATTATCAATTACATCTAAACTCATATATAAATAGTTTTATTTTATAAACCAATTTAGTGGAAATGCATATAACAATTCAAAACTTCAAAGAGTTAAGGTGATCTTTGATGATAAAGCAACACAGATAACATAAGATGCCAAAAGATTGCAAGAATACCAAATATCACTATCATTAATGGCAGAATATATATAATAGCTCCAAAATATAATGTAACATTGAGGTACATTTGATTCATGACAATGGGCCGATGACTTCTTCAATGAGGTAAATTTGATAAGTGGAATTCAACACAAGAACCTTGTAAGACTTTTGGATTGTACCATTGAAGCCCTTCAATGCCTTCTTGTTTATGAATTTGTACCCAACAAAAGCCTTAATCAAATCCTCTTTGGTAAGGAATCATTGTGATTTTTTATTTATAAACATGCTTATGATTTTTTTGTCTCTTTGGTTTTTAATTTTGGCTGCTTTTGGCTAAAGATAAAATACTGAATTGTTTAAATTCTTGGCTTATTTTCATCTTTTTGCAATAAAATACAAATTTTTACATTTCTTCAAATATTTAGAAGACCCCATGTATCGTTAGATTCATGTGATTGAACTCAATTGTGTAACTTGCATTGCTACAAAAATTTAATTCACCCAGAATTGAAGTTACAGATGTATTCATATAATCATAGCACATAACAAACTATGCAAACATGCTAATAATTCACAGATTCTTTCACAAAATACTAATCACAACAATACTAATTTTATCATTCACACGGTAATTTCACTCCAAAAGATTTACTTCCTATTTTTTATTATTAATTTAGTTGAGTTTTGCGCATGTTACATAACTGAATATCAAATGGAAAAAAAAAATCAGGAAAAAGAAAGGTCGGCAGACAATAACAAATGGTACTTTGAAAAGTACAAATATCCATTAATTTAATTCATTATTATATTTAATTACTATTGGAGGGTGGGAGAGCAGGGACTTTTCATCAGTAACAAAAACATAATACATATAATTGATTGAATATGCAGAGACTAAAATATAACATATGACAGAATGCAAATAGCAATCAGCTTTCCACTTTTGTCATCCACCACAGTGAGCACATAATGTTATATGGAAACACTTTTTCCCGTGATACAAGGCCCAACTACTATTAAAATTATTTAAATTTCCTTTTTCCAAAAAAGACTTGAAAAGCTGAGATCACTGAGACCATTCAGTGAACACACATCTCATACTATAAAACGAGACAAGCTTGGGATTAGCTCGGTATGTGAACAAATCACGCTACATTTTCAACGGTAAACAAGTCAAACTTGAACTCATTTTGAAACTTGTTCATTTTTCAAGCTAAATTTGAACAACCAACTACTTGGCATGACTTCGCTTGTTTACAGCCCTATAACATGAGCACTAGGCAAGCAAATGAATAAAGTATTCACAATCTAAAAAAATATTCATCAACAACATCAAGTTTCAAAGCTTGAATACGAATTGGCTAGAACATCTGAAGAATGAGAAACAGATAAAACTATTGTATCTAAAGTCAGTTACAAAAGAAGTGGCAATTCCTATCATTGGTAGAGATACAGACTGGAATAGTATACCTAGAACTTCTAGAGCTACTGCTTCAACTGATTATTCAACTCTCCCCACTGAGCCACACATGCTCCAAAGTCATAGATACACCAAAGATTAAGTGCATGTCTATGTATCCAAACCAAATCGCCATGTAACAGATAGCAGCGAACGACCTAACAAGCTACAAAAGTTAGTTGCAAAAACCAAAACACGTGGCAAACGCAAATTACTGAAATCACTAGTCCCCATTCACACACACAAACGATAAATAAATAAATAAAATCCGACAGAAAACGCAGAAATCAAAACCTTTAATTTTTAAGGTTGGAGAAATAGAACTGTGAATTGTATTAATCCTATATTGTATGGTTATTACAAGACAGGAAACTTATTAAACATTAGATGACAATACCAGTAACAAAACGGTAGTCTTCTCGAACCCCTGAGTTGAACTCCAGAGTGCTGGTGAAGAATCCACCATAACTGTCTCAGAATACAAATTTGGAAATATGTGAAGACCTGATGCAGCATCCCAAGCAAGTGCCACAGGTGGAAAACAGCGCAGTTTGCAAAGTCCTGCTACCAGGAAAAAGCTACCCTTAGCAGAAATAGAAAACAAAAACCTGATCAAAAGAAATGGAAAAAAAAAAAACCTCTGATAGTAAGGAAATCCAGAGATCATAATTTTTTAAGCTAAACATTGAAAAGAAGAATAATGATGCCCCAACTGTCCAAATTTAAATCAAACCAAAGAAGACACACAATATTCAAAATACCAAAAAAACCCGAACCTTCAGTTAAGGTTTTTAGATTCATACT
Organism: Camellia sinensis; assembly: GCF_004153795.1. NCBI lineage: Eukaryota > Viridiplantae > Streptophyta > Magnoliopsida > Ericales > Theaceae > Camellia > Camellia sinensis. The sequence goes on along the minus strand of NW_021026219.1, from coordinate 1,749,721 downwards.
AGTAAGTCCAAATCCTACCATTTAAGAAACTGCCATCAACTGACAGGTTTATTATTATGTCAATGTTAAGGTTAAAACACCTTAGTAAAACTCTAAACACTCAACAAATGGAAAATTCATATTTAAATTGTAATTTCAGAAAACCGTCTTTTCCATGTTTTTAAATCTCCACGAGAGGCCGATGTTGTCAGGGTATGAAAACCTGACAATTAGAAAAGCCTTTCTTCTTTTTTTATGATAAGTAAAATTTCAATTAAGAGACACAAAAGAAGGGGCTACAATCCAACTATGCGCAAATTATACAAGATCATCAACTACAGGAAAACCTTAATGAGGTTACTTATGTTCATCATATTCCACAAATTAATATATATATAATCCATGTCTGAAATCAGGTTGACTTCATGGAAAATAAATACATAAAGAAAGCCTTACTGCCATTCTCCAGATCTCCAGCCTCTTCAACGGGGAGTACAGATTTTTTTATTCCACATCCTGTAGTTTCCAGAGATAGTTTAACAGGAAAAAGACCTAAGCTAATAGCAAATGACATATTGAAATCAAGAGGATGGTCCTCCTTCAATATTATGTCCTGTGCAAAATTTAAGTAATGAAGCCGTTAGTAGATGACTAAAACTATATAATCCAGATTAAATCACACGCCCAGAAGCTGCTTTATAGAAGTGCTGACCTTCAGAGAATAAGTTAAGAGAAGCAACAACTGATGAGACAACTCTAATTCTCCATCTTTTGGAATAAAGAATTGTCCAACTGCCATGGAAGCAGCAGGTGGAGGCCTTCCTGAAACAGTTTGAGAGCCCGAAAGTCATAATACATACATTCTCAACTTAAACCTCTATCAAAAGTAACTGTGAGATGCTCATCACATTCAACAAGAGCAAAAGTAACATTCAAAAGATACCGCAAATACATAGGATATAAAATCTGTATGATCAACAGAGTATCACAATATAACATGCATACAGGATGAGAAAATGAGAGACTCCTCAAAACAAACAAAGATTATGGCATAATGAGAATATTATCATACTAGAAAATAGAAATTCATTTAGCAACAGGGAAAAAAAGAAAAGAAAGAGAAAAAGAAACAACAACAACACAGCCACTCAAAGCAAAACTTGTGTATTTAAAAGGCTTTATTGAGGCTGGACTCCAGGCGAGGCTAATGCAAACAGCATCAATGCTTTGATTTTTACGCAACACTCCAAAAAGACATTCAAATAGAAGGAAGGGCACAATAAACAAGATATTCAAACATAAAAAAATGGGGGAAAAGAAAAATTAGAAATAAAAACATCAGTGCATATCCAGTCTTTAGTAAAGTGGCTCTAAAGATCTCATGTTTTTCCAATGGCAATTGCATTGGCAATATTAAAGAGAAAGTCATGCTACAAACAATGTTTTTCAAATAATATGCATTTCTCTAATTTCTGAGATTGCTTTGGAAAATTAACTACGGTGAATTTATGCCAGAATTTTTCTGATATAAACAAACACAAGCAGCCAAAGGGTTTCACAAAACCTTCTGATGCATATATACTTGTGATACTATGAAATGGAGAACACATGTGAGACAACAGATGAAATTAAAGAAACAATACCGGACTAGGTGCAACTGAGATGGTCAAGAATCTGAAACCATGCATATCCCCAGGAGCCAACAAAAATACAGTTGATGGAGGAGCTTGCTCAGCCTGACTACCTGGTTCAATCTTGAAAACAAAAACAAAAAAATCAGCTACAATAGCATGTCAAACAAACCAACTTACTAAAATCTGATGCTCTAAAATCTGAAAATTCACGTCATGTATTGAATCCATAAGAATTATGTATGCACAATGGCTATTCAGCAATAAAATTTCAAAACAATACATGTTAATATGATCAATTGGGTTGCTACTTTCAAAACAAAATATTTGGCAATAAGAAAGTTAAAGGCAAGCAAGATTCTACGAGTATATAAGAGTAGGAAAACAGCAATGAAAGGGCCATGTCCCTGGCTAACCAATGAAATTCTTCAATTACACGTGTACAACCTCAAGGTTCTGGGAACAGTAAGGTGAAATGGGATTGCAGTTTGACAGTTAAAGTACAGCCCTACACTGAGGTTTCAAGCAGAAATCATATTTAAGCTATAAAGCCAAAATAATACTGAAAAAGTACGAACAAAGCTCCCTTAACAGTGCATTCATGCAAGCAAACTCTCATCTCAACTCAACTCAACAAGCTTAAAACCCTAAATACTTACTGCTAGCTAGTGAATATTCAATGCACTCATATACTGACTGCAAGCCAAGGAAGATACCATGTCATCACAATAAAAACAGATCTATGGCACAAAAAAAATGCTTGAAAAAAGGAGTATTGAGAATATTTTCCAAAAGATACAGAGCTATAAAAAGAGTAAGATTATGAGTAAGATTTACAAAAGATACTGAAACATATTCAAGGCATGTAGACCAAAATCTAATGCAAAATTAATGCAATGGACAAAGCTTGCAGAGTGATACAAAGGAAAATAAACCCTATGCATACTTGGATGTACCACACGTTTGACAATCAGATACCCAATTACACACATATACAGACTTCGAATTTCAATTTCCGCCATTAGGGTTTGGAAATCGAACAATCAGATACCTAATTACACACACACACATATAGAAATCACTGAAGCTTTAAATATATATATATATATATATATAACTTTGAACATAGATTATGAACCAACAAAAATCGAACACAGATTTGGCCCCCATCGTTCATCTCGGTGGTTGTAGCAGCGGAGGAAGAGCCCTCACATCTCAGATCTACCATAAATCCAACAGATTTGAAGCCTTCATATCTCATATCGTCGTCGTCCGAGAATGGCACGAAGATGGTGAAGACGGTGGTGGTGGTGGTGGTGGTGTGCGGTGGATGTGAGGGTGAAGACGGTGGCGGCCATGGAAGAGGAGTAAAGGGCAGGGAGACCGTCGTCGATCTGGTGTTTGGAGTTCTCGATACCAAGGAGTTGGAGATTATTGGTGAAAAGCCCCAAAATTTGAGTTTATACAAAATTTGAGTTTATAACTAATCAGGCATAATAAACTTATACAAAATTCTCACCAAAACTTTCAAAATTTTGACAATTTTGACATCATAAAAAAAAGTTAGTGGAAAAAATTTAGGTGACGAAACTTATTTTTTTTCTCACCTAAAAGTAAATATTTATTGACAGAAATAAATTTCGTCACCTATTATTTTATTTTTTTTATTATACGTGATAAAATTTATAATTCCTCATGGATTATTCTTATTTAGTGACGAAATTTGTTTTCTTCACTAATTTTTGTCACCATACCAAAACAGAGAATAAGAGAAAGAGACACCAAAAAAAGAGCAAAGAGAAATCATGTACCAAATCATCAAGCGAAGAAGATGTGGCGGTTACCGGCAAGGCTGCTACTGGCGGTGACGATCGACAAGACTAATAGAGGCGACAATGGCGATCGGCGTGGTAGAGGAGCAAGAGGTAAGACAAATTAATACCCTATTTTGAGATCACTAGTTTTCGTCACCATAGGTTACTTTTGTTGTAGTGTACATAATACCAAACGATGACATTCCGGACAAACAAACCCACGCGGAAAACCGTCAGTGGAAAAACAAGGGTGATAGTTGCATTATAGTCCCCTAGCACTAAGGACTTTCAAAATAAGGGTACTAGTTGCATTATAGTCCCCTAGCACCATGGACTCTCAAAACAAGGGTACTAGTTGCATTATAGTCCCCTAGCACTAATGCTTTTCAAGAATGTCATCAAAACAAATATAGTACTTTATACAAAAACTAGGGATAATCATTCATGCTTGATCAAATACTTTTCCAAAACGAAACAAAGTTTTATCAAAACTTTATAACATAGCTTTATTAAAAATACCACTCACATAGCTCTTCAGACGTCGGGGTTAAAGCAAGGGCCCAAGTCCTACAAACACATAATAAAGTCTACTAAATGTACTTCAAGAAAACAGGAAGAGATGCTCAAAGATGGGTATGAAATGCATTCTAAAAACAAGCTTTTCATGAGTGCAAATGATCCCGGTATTTCTTTCAAAACTAGGTCAAGTCAAAGCAAAACATGTTGGAAGTTAAAACACTGTTTTTCATCTCGGGAAAAACATGTTGGGTACCAACTAGGTCTTTGCCAAGGTCCCACACCTCTCGGTCGAGGTGTGGTTACCAAGGCTTCAGCGAACAGCTGTCTGCCGAGATGTTACAAGGTGCCGGCAAGGGTGTACCATGTCGGCCTAGGTGTGCATGCAAGATAGACTAAGGTGCAAGTGATCATGCAAGGTAGGCCAAGGTGAGATACGATGCTTGGCCTAGGTGTGAGATCTAGGCAAGAGTAGTTTCAGTGATCACACCTAGGGAAATGAGGTCTGAAAATCTGGGTTTCTCTCTTGATGAACATGAAGAACATGAAAGACATAAACATGAAGAACATGAATGCTAAAATCATAACTTCTTTATTCAAAATCTGAGATTTCATGAGATGAGTTCGAAAACATAGACCTGGGTACCCATACTTGAAGATCTTATGAAAACAAACACGAAAACATGGATCTTGATACAAACTTTCGGATCAAAACATGATTTTTCTTCAAGAACACATGAACATCATTTTCTCTTTCTAAAACAAACTTTAAATCAATGCATGGCTCATGAATCATGCTAGATCCTGCAATGTGATCGGATCAACATAAAGAATAACAAGAGTAGATCAAGAATCTAACCTCAAAACACGAATCTAACGGTTCAAGGTGTGAAGATCAGGCTTGGAAATCTACTTCTCTCTCAAGAACTCCTCTTCCTCACTTCCTAGAGCTTCTCTCTCTTCTAGGGTAAAGATATAACAAATGATGTGGGTTTCTCACTGCTAGTTGACTTAACCCTCTGCTGGGACACGTGGCAACACCGGATTGGGTCCCCTAAAAAAGGTGACTGAATGACAAGACAAAAGCATGATAAAGGGTGTACAACAAGTAAGATGACATGGGCATTTCGGCAGGAAATGATCTCGGCTAGGACATTGGCTTCGGCAAGTAAGGGAACAATGATCTCGGCTAGGAAGGATAACACTTGGCCAAGCTGTGCCACACCTTGGCCTAGATGTGCCACACCTCGGTCTAGGTCATTCCAGTCCAGGAACAAGATCACTAGGTGCAATGATCAAAGATCTAGGACGCCTAGATGATACACATCTCGGCCTAGGTGATGCACACCTCGGCCTAGATGATGACATCTCGGCCAATATGCCAGGGTGAAGATGGAGGTCAACTAAAGTGGTTCCAAGATGGTCCTAGGTGTAAGAGGTTCAAAAGTGTGACCTAGGCTTAAGATGACCTCGGCTTGACATGACCTAGGCTTCGCCTGACCTAGGCTTGGCATGACTTAGGCTTGACATGACCTAGGCTTAGCATGATCTAGGCTTTAGATAGCTGTACGGGAAAGAAATAAACCTTCTCGTATAATCCTGTCGATCAAGTCTGCACTCCTCCGCACGACGTTGCCTTATCACCTGAAAACACAAACGTGAGCTAGCCGGCGGGTGTGTGTCGGAAACCTCTCTGATGCCTAAGTCAGTAAGCTTGACAAATAGGCAAAAGCTTTGTGTATTCAGAAAGCAAAGTTGTGTGTTACCTCTCCAAAGGTGATGTTTGTGAGCTTTTATAGGTTTTGTGTGGCACAATCTTAGTAGGACTTCTACTCCTCCATGCAGAGTCCTCCTAGGATTCATACTCTTGAAAGATAATGCTTATCCTTCAACACCCCCCTCACTGCTTAAACCAAGTAAGATAGTTCTATCATGGCCGAACTCCAATACGGCCGAAGTAAACACGACTATGCATAGCCGTAGAATAAGCCGAACTAGCTCTTCCTTTTACTTCTCTTAGGTCGGCTTCTCATGCACAACACATGGCGTGGTTAGACCGAACTAACGAGTCGTGACCGGTATAACTCCAAGACCGGTCTAACTCAAAAGTACCGTTAGACCGATCTAACTTCGTTCTTACGTCGGACCGGACTAGCTTCGCAGTCTTAGGACCGGACTAACTTCGGAATATTCATACAACCGGAGTGACTTACGTGGCCCTTTTACTCGGCCCTTTGTACTGTGGCTCATAACAGCCCATTACCCAGCTCGGCCCAATTTTCACATAAATTACCCTCTCAATTGCCCCTTAATTCCATCTACTTAGCATGATTGGGATTACCTGTCTATCAGCCGAGCTGAAGTTTTTAAGCCTTTCCAGCCGAGCTATAACTCTTAAACCTTCCAGCCGAGCCAATTTCACACTGGGCTCTGCTTGTCTGGTCAAAACGTCTCTTCAATCACAGCAACTGAATCGTTTTTCCTTTCCAGGACACGTGGCACGCTCTGATTGACTGAGGACGGCTGTCACACCGTCTTCGTACTTCGTGAAATTTGAACAGTCCTGCCCTTTTTCCTTTACCTAAAACGAGCCTCTTTATTTTGTAACTTTTCCTTATCTGAGCCTCCATTGCTTCTTCATTTTGACACTCTTTGCAACTTTTCCCTCTCTGTGCCTCTACTCCTTCTTCAATCTTCTAAGCTCGCGTTGTTCATAACTGTTAGTCTCCATCCAACTCTTGCCTCTTTATCAGGTAAGCACTGTACCTTTTCTTTTTTTTCGTATTTTGCTTTCTGTGTTTTGTTTTCTATGTTTTTACAAAACGTATTTTTCCATTTTTCTTTGCTTTGTACTTTTATGGAAAAAAAACTTCACCATAGAACACGAGTATATGAAATATCCTGTAAAAAACTGGTTTTTGATCCAAAATCATGATGCAACCGAACTAGAATACTGTTTAAGCTAGGTAAAAGTGTAGTTAGCTTACAACCGAACTAACACTTCATGTTTACACCAGTAGGCTTTGAATAAGTCAAACCACTTCTTGAAAAACCTTAGCCGAGGTAACAGACCGAACTAAAGTTGCACTTAGCATACTGAGATACCTGAATTCCAACCGATCTTAGGCCTTCGGGGTTAAACCAGCTTTCTTAGTTTTTTAGACCGAACTCAGAAAGCTGCCCCTAGATGATCAACCGGTCTAACAAAATCGTTTCCATAACCGATATATCGAGACGCTTGCCAAGGCCGAGTTAATAAAAACTCTGCCAAACCGAGCTACCCATCACCTTGCAGAATACCGAGATAGAGCCTGTAACATCGCTCAAAGCCGAAGTAGGACTTCTTTACCTTGCTTTTAATTTGTAGCACAACCTAATGATCTGTGCTTAACACCTTTGTTCTTCACTTTGCAGACTTAGGTCGCCCAGGCACTCCTCTGCGCGCTCAACCGAGTTACTGAGCACAATTTTTGTACCGAACTAATTTATTTATACTTATAAAATAAATGGGAAAGTATAGATATTTAGTAAATACTCCGGGCGGTCTAGCCGAATTCCGAAAAGATTGCAATATACCCGACGACGTCCACTTGATTTTAGCCGAAAAAGATGTCATACCCTGGGGAAATGAAGGCTTTGTCTCCTTCACCCTTTTGTCCATTATTGAGACCGGACTACGATTTCCAGTCCAACCCTTAATTTGTGAGTTTCTTAGGCAAACCAGACTATGCCCAACCCAACTATCCACCAATTCATACCGTATCATAATGGGAATAGCCGAACTAAACCGCCAAGCCAGTCTCAACCTCGGTCTGGCCGAAATCTTCCACCAATACTCCATTGGTTCAAAAGAAGATGGGTGGGTCTACTATTTAAGAATACGCCGTCGCCAAGAGAAGATAATAAAATATACACCGGATAAAGACTTAAACGATGACGACTTTTTCTGGGTGTCTGGGAACTTTGAGGACCATCAAGCCCAGATTCCTGGCCGACGTATAAACTGGAAAAAAGGAGAACCTGGTATATTTACTTTGATTTTCTTGCGTGCTTTACTTTATTTCGGTTTTTCAATCTTTCAGCCGAACTAATAGTTGTCTTCTTTCGCAGATTCTGCTCACCTCCATTCTCTATATAGCTATCCCAATCTAGCGACCTTGCGCGCCGCACTACGGTATCTAGAACGTAGTTGGGCCAAGCTGCTAAAGTTCGAGCCGACTTATAGATACAGCGGCCGCTGAAAAGCGAGGGTGACCGACTTTCTGCTAGAGGAGGCCCCAGAACCGGACCCAACTTTGCCAGAAATCAGACTAATCCCACTGTCCGCTGAAGAAGAAATGGCCAAGAGAAACAGAGTAAGGGCACTTCTAACCGAAACTAACAGACCCGAGGTACCACAAACCGGTCAGACGACTGAGACCGTGGTAGCCCTTCCATCCCAGCAGCCATCCTCATCTCGGGCGAACAAGCGTGCCCGGACAAGCCAAACCGAGCAACGCCTAGTTGACGAAGACGAGTCCATCCATCCACCAAGCCCTCAACCCAGCCTACAACCGGAGCAATCTGACCGAGCTGACTCCTCCAAATGGGCTCCAATTCTCACCTTTCAAAACCGAAATATCCAGGAAAACTGACTCGGTTGTTGCTGAGAATGATCACTTGATGGCTTTCAATCTAGCCAAGAGTGTTTTCCTTCCAAAAGATATGGAGCACCACAATAAGCAACTAAACACCGAGCTGAAGGCCATCTGGTCATCAACAAAATCAATGATCCTGGTAGGTGGCCCTCTGTTTTCTTTGTTTAACTTTTTCCCAATTGTTAGTCCGGCTAAAGAGAGTTATTATTTTGCAGGCCATTCAGAAGAACAACATTGCACATAGGAAAGTGCTGGAGCTCCGGAAAACAACGAGACAGGCAATGGCGGAAGCCGAAGCCAAGACTGCCGAACTAAAACGCTCTCAACAAAGGATGGCTGAGCTGGAGGCCGAAGTAACACGTCTAACCGGACTAGTTGCCTCGGTTGACAGTGATAAACGGCGAGCTGAAAGACAAATATTTGTGGGCGATGGCACAGCTTGAGGGCGCTAAAGACGCCGAAATAACAGTTCTGAAGAAGAAGGCTGAGGACGCCGTGGTGAAGGGTTTCAAGGATGGCGAGGCTGCGTACATCCAACAGTGTGAAGCTGCGAAGGACTTGTTCTTCAAATGCGGCTGGAGGGGTGCTGTGGAGTAGTTCGGTTGTGGGCCTGACACCGATGTCTACAACGCTCCGCAGTATTTCATTCCAGCCTCACTGGCGGAGTATGCTGCCAACCTCCAGAAACAATTTCTTGATGCGTCTGACGATGAAGAAGAAGATGAGCAAACTGAGACTCCAGTTGTCAACGATCAATTAGCTCGGTTGGAGCCAGTAGTCGAAGACTTGATGACCGAAAATGTGCTTCCAACAGAGACCATGCTTCCAACTAAGACTGTTCGTCCCTCTAAAACCGGAGTCGGTGTTGAAATTGAAGCCGATCTCAATGATCTTTTTGACTAATTTTGTATTTTTCTTTTTCTTGGACTTGTAACCGGGCTGCGGCCCCTCCTGTGTACCTCTTTAATGAAAATCTTCTTTTGTGCTCAACTCTTGTAATGTCTTCTATTACTCCAACTTCTATTTCGGTTTACTCTGTATGCTTGTACCTGTACTGACTTTCCCATGATCTTTTCACTTCCAACTGTTATCTCGGTTTAAATTCTTGCTTTCTAATAGTAGAATAGCCGAGATACTTTATTCCGGTCTCATCTGAGCAATTTGATTGAGCTTACTAGCCAACCACTCTTTAGCCGATGTCCTTACTTTCCACAGATGGCGCCAATTGTATGGGAAAGAAATAAACCTTCTCGTATAATCCTGTTGATCAAGTCTGCGCTCCTTCGTACGACGTTGCCTTATCACCTGAAAACACAAACGTGAGCTAGCCGGCGGGTGTGTGTCGGAAACCTCTCCGATGCCTAAGTCAGTAAGCTTGACAAATAGGCAAAAGCTCTGTGTATTCAGAAAGCAAAGTTGTGTGTTACCTCTCCAAAGGTGATGTTTGTGAGCTTTTATAGGTTTTGTGTGGAACAATCCTAGTAGGACTTCTACTCCTCCATGCAGAGTCCTCCTAGGATTCATACTCCTGAAAGATAATGCTTATCCTTCAACACCCCCCTCACTGCTTAAACCAAGTGAGATGGTTTTTACCATGGCCGAACTACCACATGACCGAAATGATACTGGCTATGCTGAGCCACAGAGTAGGCCGAACTATCCTTAGTTCAGTTCTT